>CM033733.1:46616085-46796725 GCA_019671005.1 Hibiscus mutabilis
ACCGGCGGCAATTGAGGAGCACTGGCAAGACTGTTGGGATCGGGATAGAGCGTGTACTGCACGGTGGTATATTGCGGGTACAGTTCGCCCGGGAGGTTCGTCTCGGAGATCATGGCGTAGTGAGGCGGGAAATGGTTGCGCTGGTAACAGAAAGGGCAGATCCAGATCTTGGCAGTGAAGTCAACGCGCGCGAAGGCATTGAGAACAGCTGAACACGTCTTGCACCGTAGAGGCGCGTAAGGGAGCGTGGGGATATCTGGGTGCGGGCGGATCGGAGCGATGGTAGCCGCCAACGGGATCACGCACTTACTGGCTTCGACTTTGGTGCGCGGCCACACGTTCCACGTCATCCGCACGGCGTCGATTCCTTCCGGATCGGTGTTGGCCATTTCCGACATGGTTGCTAAAATATATTAAAAAAAAACGGGAAAAATACTTTTTGGATTAAAATTGACTAATAATTAGATAATCAAAGAGAATTTTGTTTTTTTTTTCAATTTTTTTAATTTTTTTGTGATTTTGGGCGACCCCAAACAGAAACTGAAGAGAAAGGGGTCACCTTGAGATTAAAGAGAGAAAAGAAGAAACAAAAGAATTCGAAAACGAAAAGTGAAAAGAAACTGATCTGATCTGATCTGAACTGGGTATTTAAAGGGCAAGATTTGTAATTATGGAAGGTTAGAATTCTTATTTGTTTTTTTATTAATTAAAATTTTCTCTTAATTTCTTCATCAATATTTCATGTTCAATAAAGAAAAGATTTCTTCACTTTATTATCATAAATTAGAATTACCATTATTATTTGTTACTATAATTTTAATAAATAATGAGTCAGCTTAATTTGAATATTCAAATATTTTATTTTACTTACAAAAGTGATGATTTTTTTATCGTGTCAAATTAGTTTGAAAGGAGGTTTTTAAATTAACGAATTAATTATTCGATTATTTTGTTAAACTGGGTGAAAGAAAATAAATTTGAGTTAAAATAAATATTTTTTATAAATCTTAAATCAAATTTTAAACATACTTAGAGGGAGGAGAAAGGAGCTTCAGGTGAAGAAAAAGAGTGTTCTTAGCCGGTCTAAAATTTATGACCTGAAAAAATATGAGAGAACAGAGATAAATAATTTGACCAATCAGCTAAATATGTTTGCTTAAAATAAATATATTTTTTAATATGAAAAAAATAAATAAATATTTATTTAACATAATAAAGTGATTGTTATAAAATTTTAGGCTAAAGGACTTATTTTGCTACCGAGTTCGACCCCAATTAACAATGTTGTCTCTCGCGCGAAAACGCGTTCAATTAGGTTCTCCAGTTTGTACATTAAAACAAATTAGTCCCTTAGTTGACGAAATCGTTAAACTGGCCGTTATTCCGTTAACGCGTCAGTCGTCTGCGCCACATGGCATGCCATGTCAGCATTGAAAAGTCAAAATGCTGACATGACAAAAAAAAATCTATTTTATTTTTTATATTTATTTTTATATTAAATTTTAACCAATCAAATAATGACACATTACATCATCTGATTGGTTTTAAAGTTAAGAGTTAAAAATAATTCTTGTTATGTAGGATCTAGGAATCAAACCTAGGTCTAGCTTGTATAAAGCATAGTGTTTTACTACCGAACCAACATTTCAACCTTATCAAAAAAACACTCAATATAATATATAATCTCATCCTAATAGCTTGGCTGCTACTGTTGCTTCCCCGGCGAGGATACGAATAAGCATTGAAACCACCCAAAACATGTCTAACATAATCTGGACCTTTTTCAGGATTACCAAGATCATCATAGACATCATAATCATAGATTCGATCCCATTCTTTCTTTTCCCCAGTTCCATCACCTCTCAAGCTTTCAAGCTCTTCCTTTTTCAATTCCACTAGACCAGCAGGGGTTTGGTTTGGAAGATAACACTGCAAACACACGCACAATACAAAAATGCAACTTCAAAAATGCATTAAAACTACAAAATTTATATAAAGACCTACCGTGTTCGAAAAGAAAACCCGACCGGTGTTAGTGTCTTTGATCGGATACACCCAAGATCGGCAATCGGATGACCTTATTTCCTGGGATTACCAGAGTTGCAGATTGAAGGAAGAATTTATACTTGTGATTGTTTTCTATAACGAAAGCTCCTGGATTTCCAAATCCAGGCTCTACGTGTAACTTTATCTTATGAGTTGTGATTTTTGTGCCATCTTTTTTACTGCTCTTTCCTTTCTTGAGGCAAGTTTTCTCGCTCAGCTTCCCTTTCCTCGTATCTATCCGATCCGATGATTATATATATTGAAGCCATTAAAGAAGAAAAAATCAAAAGCCGAACATTAGTTTTTCTACTTCATCAATCATATCAAATGAAGAACAAACTAAACAATCACCGGCAAAACAAGAACTTACTTGGGTCGATTTGTGTTGAACTATAAATCTGAACAGTGGCTGTTTTTCCAGGACCTGATAAACCAGGGCTGTGAAAATTTAGGGATAATGATTAGGATGAGGTTATATATTATATTGAGTGTTTTTTGACCAGGTTGAGATGTTGGTTTGGTGGTAAAGCATTATGCTTTACACTAGCTAGACCCAAGTCAGTATTTTAACTCTTAACTTAAAGTCAATCGGATGATGCCATGTGTTATCGACATCATCTTATTGGTTAAAATTTAATATAAATATGAAAAATAAAACAGATTTTATTTTTTTATTTTTTGCCACATCAGTATTTTGATTTTTCAACGCTGACATGGCATGCCATGTAGCGCAGACGGCTGACGCGTTAACGGAGTAACGGCCAGTTTAACTGTTCTGTCAGTCAAGGGGCTAATTTGCTTCAATGTGCGAACTGGATGACCTAATTGAACGTGTTTTCGCACGAAGAACAACATTGATAATTGGGGTCGAACTCGGGGGCAAAATAAGCCCTGTAGCCAAAATTTTATGACTTAACAGTTCATTTAAAAAATTACTAATAGAACTCATTGAGTGCTTTTAGCAGTATAATATGGCGTTATTCATTTTAAGTGATCCGAATTTAAGTAGTATAGTTTGTAAGGTATGTGTACGCTTTTAAAAGGTTAAATAAATAACAAATACTATCATATAATCACATTAAAATATTAAAAAAAATCATCGATAACACGAAAAACGAAAACTAATAACCGCACAACCATAAATTTTAAAAATTTCCAAATATATAAATTTGTATTTATGGAATTACAATGAATTATGCATTTTAATACATTTTATTACTTAATTTACCTCAATTCAAATTGAAATTCTCAAGTGTTGCCTTTATAACTCTTATGCACCCCAAAATGTGTTTATCTCTATTAATATTAGCTCATGCTTGAATTACTATAATAGTTCATGTTATACGTCGTTAGTTTTATTATAATAAAGAAATATTCAAAATTATAACGATGATTTACATCATATGAGTAAACTAAAAACAGAATTCATATAGTTTATTATAACCATTGAAATAAAAATTAGCCACCTAACATCATAAAAGGGTATACAAGCAAAAGAGTAAAAATTCAACCAAAAGATTCGAACAAAAGAGAGATACGAATAACACCAATAATCAACGATGAAGTAATAAACACTAACATAAAGATGCATATAACAATAAGATACATCGACAAAACAGTCAATATCATAACTCAACTACGAATAAGAAATGATGATTGTGAGTGCGTATTAAAATCCAGTTCAAAGGCATGAAATAGACTTTACTTGCTTCTCTTATTAACTTGCATGACAAGTAATCAAAGGCCGGGATGAGGTACGGAACTATGAAGAAAGGTGAAAAATGTAGTTTTCACTATACCTTTCGAGTTGTCGTATGGTGAATCTGGGTCGCCGCCAACAATTCCAACAAACACAACTCTTCCTATTCGATGCCGAGTTGCTTTCTTGGACGAGAGTAAAGTTGGGAGAATCCGAAAGATTTGGATGAAGTATTTGGTTTGCTATAATTTCATTTCCACTTGCTACTTAAACCGTTTAATGTCACTCTGTAGTTACAATAGCGCTCTTGTGTTTTTACAGTCAAGTATGAAGCTTGTTCCGAAGATGGTACATTAATTTCGAAATCGGATGGAATAGAGTTCATGTCGGAGATGGTTAATGTCATCTCCCTTTGTTATATGTTCTCACTCGATTCAAAAAAGAACTCTATGATGTTGAATCTGGCATTGAAATTTGTTCCCCTGCAGACTGTTTCTGCCCGGTGTTGGCGAAGGCGGTGAAGACAATGAAGAAAGGGGAGAGAGTCTGCTGAGTGCGGACAGTGAAGCTAAGTTTTAAATTCCTCTTATAACATTTGTTTTTCGGAAGAGTGTTTCATTGTATTAATAACACTAGTCAACTATAATTTTCGAGTTCGAGTTCGTTGAATTATCGTCTCCACCAAAAATTGAATTAGTTTTATTTGCAAAAGTTATCACATTTTTATTCAAATACGATTTAGCTAAGGTAAGGGTACAGATAAATGTGATTATACCTTTATTCATTACTAATTTAATACATATTAAACGTTCCAATCCCAACAATGAAGCAAACATAAATCATTACATGCATACATACATACCTATATCATGTAATATAATGCAAATGATGATCTTAATGTTTAGTTGCAGAGAAGCTAAGCATCTCCTTCTCTTGTGAAGGTTTAACCAAAACCTCCGAATTAAACGTCTTTTTCTCCCCCTTGTCCGACGCTTCGATCTTTAAAATGTATTTGGTCCCTGCAACTATCTGTTTGGTGGCCTGCACTACCTGCAAGAACTCTAGTGGATTACCCTCGTTTCCCTTCTGCTTGTTGTACTCGTCCACCGCAAATTTTCCTAGTTCTTGCACCCCTTTGTCCGCCATCGCGTCGCTGATCCCTCCCAATATTGTCCCCTGCCCATTAACCGCATTGAATAATGCTGCGAACACCAATGACAGTGCGAGAGTTGCTAGCTCGGTTCTTGTCATTTCTATTTTATTGTATTGTATATTCTGAATTCTGATTGATAATGATATATAAATGTGTATATATAGATATGGGGGAGAGGGAAGGAAACTGAAATGAAGAAAAAAGAGCGGTGTTCATTGAAATACGTTGCGACAAGTAAGGCTAGCCAACAACCTGCTTATATTACACTTATCTAACTGAAATTGAATTGACTCGACTCGATCTTAGTCCAGTCTGATTATTTTTTTCCCAAAAACACAGAAAAATGTTTTTTTAGGAGGGAAGTAGAAACATTGCGTTGCATTAGAATTTAGTGAAGGTGTGTTGTAGTTTAGAAAAGAAACGTGTTTATATAGGGTTCAGTTATACATATGCCATTGAACTTTAAGTTTAGTGTTACCACTGAATTAAAAATCGATATTATTTTAATATTGGACTTGAGTTTAGGCTTCAATTATATTATTGGACTATTAAAATTCCTCCACGTCTTCGCACATTGTCTGTTATGATCCGTTCACATTATCGATTTTAATGGCTCAGTGGTACAATTGAAGTCTAAATTAAAGTTTAGTGTTAAAACTGTATTTACTTTTAATTTAATGGTACAATCGATAATAAACTAAAAGCTTAGTGGTATATGGTATAATTTGCCCTTTTATATAAAAAACTTCAAAAAATTATTTTAATTTTTATTATTTTTTAAACTTCGGTCATTATTATTTGTATATTAACTCGAGATCAGTTCAGTTGAATCATTTTAAATATTAATTAATATTAATACTATTATGGTAATTTTCTATTATTTTATACCTTTAGTCTTTATGTAACATTTAAAACAAACTGCATACAAATCTTATATTATTTTATCTATTCATTTATTGGATAAATTTTTATATAAAATGTTTTTAATCGGTATTTATTACTCCACCTATAACTCAATCCACAATATTTTGTGATTACGATTATTATTTATTTAATCGAATTTATAATGTAATATTAAGTTAATAAATTATTTTTTAAAAAATATAATTAGAAATAAAAAATAATAAAATAATAAAATTTTACATAAATTTTAAAATGATAAAATTGTTATGATTTTGAGGAATTATTTTTGGGTTATGTAAAAATATTTAGTGAAAAATATAATTTTATTACAATTAATTTATTTAGTATTCATTTTCATGCAATAGTTTTTGATCGTTCTATGCAGAATGCTAGAATGATGGGGTGTTTTCTGATAATGCAATAATGGGGGTTGATGGCCGAGAATAGGTGAGGGACACGTTTCTTGATATGCAAGTATCACTACCCCCGAAGAAAAAAATTCACCTTTTTTTCTTTATTTAATTTTTTTAAAATAATTTATTTATAAATTTACTCTCACTTTCAAACATTTATAGTTTGCCCCCAACTTCAAATCCTGACTCTGTCCTTGAATATCACAATCTAAAAATATATCTCTCTTTTTGAGTTACAAGACAAGTCTCTGTCTGCTAAGGAGAAAAAAATTTAGAGACCGGGTTATCAAAAAATACAAAAAATAAGAAAGGAGAATAATCAGTTGGGTGTTTAGCGGTTTTTTGAGAGTTTGATTGTTCTATTTTAACAACACTGTTCATTTTATTAATAAAATCTAAAATTTTGCTGAGCAAATAAAATATAATGTGAAAAATAATCTTTAACGCCGTGGAAAGAAGCTAAGCATCTCCTTCTCTTTCGATGGTTTAACCAAAACCACCGCATTAAACGTCTTCATCTCCCCCTTGTTCGACCCTTCGATTCTCATAAAGTATTTAGTCCCTGAATCTATCTGTTTGGCGGCCTGCACCACTTTCGAAAACTCCACCTTTTGATGTTCTTTTTTGTTCTTTCCTAGTTCTTGCACCCCTTTGTCTGCCGTCACGTCGGTAATCGGCTCTCGCCCTTCCACTATCGCGAATAACGCTGCCAACACCAATAACCTCACGGGGAACATGGAGCGTGTTGGTTTGGGCCCATGGTCCTAGACAGCATGAAAGGTGCTTGTTTGGCCCCTGGTCGTCGGGGTTAAATGACTATCCCTAAGTATAACCACTTGTATAAGTATCTAACTTATTAGTTAACTAATTTTTTAAATAGTCTTAAGTTGATTACAAGATAAAATTTATTCATATTTTTTCTTAACGCTTTGATAAGACACATACCTTACAAACAAAGTTGATTGAACTCAAAACTCTTTTGATGGATGGACATCATCATCTTTTTATTATAACTAATACCGTCCCCAAATGGTAAAATTTCCTTTCTAATCCCTTTAAGTATCAGGTTTTGAAAAAAAGGTAATGGTAAAATTGTCTTTCAACCTCTCCGTAAGACAATAGATTATAATTTAATCTTGTTAAAAATCATATAACGTTAAGATAAAATAAGAAAATTACATTTTAACCCTTCAAAAATTTGTAATTTAGCATCGACTCCCGATTTTTTTCCCTTACTTCCCCCAACTGATGCCCAAACATTCATGAACCTTTTAAATTTTATTTTTTGCATGAAAATCATTTAAGGCTATTTTTTTGCAGTGTAAAGTGATGTGATAGTTTGCATGCATTGTAAGGTTATTATCATGTGAAGCATGTGGTTGAAAAATTAATATTAACCTTAATTATGGCTAACAAACATGTATATCTACTATGATTGTTCCATAGAATTCAAGTAATTAAACATTTTTCTTTTCTTTTAAGATGTCAAAAAAAATCAAAGAAAATAGACACATATATGTTTAACTTGTATGCTTGAATTTTAAAAGGTTGACATCCGGAAATGAAGAATCAGATATGAAAAGGCGTGTCATATTTGAGATCAAATGCATGTCTTGCAACAAAATCAAAAGCATTTTCAGATTTCAAACACCAGAAGGTAATCACGCAAGGCATTTTTACCCATGAACTCATTTTTGGAGATGAACTAAAATGGATTGATGATAATAAATTTGATGTTGAATCCTACTAACCTCGTGAGCAGCAACCTGCTGTGTTTGCAAAGGAAAAAGGAAGGACCACGTGCTCAGCTGAAATGTGTTTTAGAAGGAAATCATTAAAAAGTAAAAACGGAAACAGGCCAGTTTTATATCAGCCAATAGACATAAAACATTTTATTCAGTTTTAGAAGGACCACCGTAGCCAGGTTCGCCACCGTCTCGCGGCCAAAACGCAGTCCCCCACTCGCCGAGCGGTTGCGCGGTTCGTCGTGGAGATCAGATAGAAGTTTCGGCAAGGGGCAGCGGGGGGTTTCAATTTTATTCCGGTTATGTTTGAACGTTTTTAGGCTCGGTAAGCTACTGAAAGAAGCAAATGGTTGAATTTTTGCCATTCTTTGCATTTTTGGGTGTTTTCTGGTCTTGAACCAAGTCGGTTCGACCCGACCCATTTAACTCGAGTCTGACCCGAACTCGAATCGACTCGACCCGTTGACCCGACTCGCTCGAGTCAACTTAGTGGATTGAGTCAACTCAACTTGAGTCAACTCAATGACATCAGCGTTGACCGTCGACATGACATCAACGTTGACCGTTGACTGATGACGTCAACTTTGACCGAAAAGTTAAAATTCTTGAAAATCCTTATTTTATATTTTTCGACGTCTTGAGTTTATTTTTGAAGTCAGTTTTGTGAAATTCGAACCCGAAAGCCTCCAAATTGGACTGTGAAATCGAACTTGAGTTTGTATTTAATTATTCAGTTAAAGTGAATTGCGAATAAGGATTGATTTTGGAAATTGTGTAATTGAAGGTATTTGCATATCTTTAAATTTGAGATGTTGAAGGACGTTGAATATGAACTCAAGAATGTTCAAATGGAGTATCTTGAAGCAACCAGTATAGCCTAAGTTCAGGTAATACACTACTACCTCTAACATGCTTGATGATACATGTTGGTTTATGACTAATGCATGAAATTATATTGAGTATGCCATTGGTTTCCCGCTTGCACATAACTTTGAGAATAAAAAAATGGTAATTATTCAATCTAAGTACTCGAATAAGAAATTGAAAAATCTTATAGATCCACGAGTTCAGAAGTAGTTAATAGGACTATTAATTTGCAATTTGGTTGTTGATCATTAAGGAGTAAATTTCATATGGCTTGGACATAAGAAATGACAAAAGTACCCTTGACGCATAAAATGACTAAATTACCTGAAATGAATTGGAATGACAGAGAACACTTGTGATTTAGGAAAAACACCTGATTCACCCGAAATTTTCTGAACTACTTGATTAAATCCTGGTAATAAGATTCAAACTCCTGTTGGTGAATATATATATATGGAAATCTACACTTGTTCTTGATTCATCTAGAAACCTCGTTGTACTTGGAAAGATACGGTAACAAGGTTTAAAACTCCGAGGTTGATAAGTACCTTGATTTAACTTAAATTCTAAGTAAATTTCTGAGGAGAAATTTATAGGAAACTTTTCGTATGTTGGATTAATCAAATTATCAAAAAATACGGGATCGATTATAATGACTAAAATGAGTGAGAGAATTAGTAACATTAATTTGGTTGAATTGGAAAATGACCAAAATATCTTCGAGTTTTGGAATTTCTAGATTAATTGAAATGACAGATATGCTCCAGAGTCCTAAAAAAAATGGATGGTTTGGAAGAACCGAAAGGATCAGGATGACTGATTTAACATCAAGTGTGTTAATGATTGAAATACCCTTTTGACTAAAGATAAGCGGAAGATTAAAAAATCATGACATTTCTGATAAACTGCAAATGATCGTAATGTCTCTGTGGGTTTGAGGTATGACTTATGTAAATCAGTCATTCTTGACACTGTAACCATAATGGAAAATTACTACATAAATACATGTTCAAACTTTCGAGGCCTGTTCGGAGATAATATGTGGCAGAGATTTGTTCAGATGTACAACGCAGCCAAAATGAAATATTGAACACAGATAATGTGTACCAATTTGAATGCTTGAAAAGTAATGCATTGATGAGATGTGTTTAGTGAAATGGCCTTGGAAGCCGGGCAAACCGTTAGCAATCTCTAGCATCGCAAATTACCGACTTAACCCTATCGGGGGTAAATTGCTAAATCACCTTTGAAGGTTAAAATAACCAAAATGCCCTTATGAGCAAAATTTATTGGAACTCTCTTGACATATCCAGAATCTTGATTGATCTTGATCTATCTGAACTCTTAAAATTTGTCCCGATATATCTAAATTCCTGCATAATCTTGATATACCATAAATATTTAATGATCTTGAACCATAATTTCGGAATACCTGGAAGAAGTTGATAATTATCGAATCCCTTCGAATAAGGTTTTTGATTCTGAAATCAGTCCAGAATTGACTATAGTTCAATGTCTTCTTTTTGTGTTTAGCAAGGACCCCTGGGTGATATTTGGACCAACTAGTGTGTCCCATAATTACATGATTAATCTTCATGTTTGAAAACTAATCTATCTATTTTGTTCCCAAGTAATCCTCTTATCTAAAGTAAGAACAAAATTCATGGTTCCTAATATCTGACACAAGTATACGTGATTTATGGTTTTTGATACTTCGGTTCTTCTAATTAAAAATATGTATGTATCATGAATGTTGACGTACTGTTATTGATTACTGAATTGACCGTTACCGTTCAAAACTGTTTTACTGGGTACTGTGATATTGATTGAAGACTGTAGGTTCAGCCCTAACCAGGCTGGTAATTTCGCCCGTATTTAGGTTCCTAACTTCAGCTAGGGTAATTCCGCCCGTACTAGGTTCCTAGCTTCGGCTAGGGTAATTACGCCCGTGACCTAAGGTATTCCCTTAGGATGGTACCCTCGCCCAATGGGCCAGGGCTAATGCCCGTTTTCGGATCCTCTGCTTCGGCAAGAGCGATTTTGCCCGTATTAGGTTCTCATGCTTTGGTTGGGGTAATTTCGCCCGTGACCTAAGGTATTCCCTTAGGATGATACCCACGCCCGATGGGCTTGGGTTAATGCCGATATATGATACAGTTATGGGGAAATGTATACTGGAGTTCCCATACTGCTACTTGAATTATGTGCTCGTGAAAAAAAAGTTTATTGCATTGTTACAATTGTATGTATTAAATTAGCACTGTTGGAACAAACTAAACTCCTTGGTTTAATTTAATCTTTTATTCTTCTAATTCTTCGGTTTATTAGACTTCTCCCCTGATACCCGATGATCGAATAAAGAACAACTTTATTACTTTCAGATATAACTTTTATTTGAATTAATGAACTGTATTTTTAAAACTTGTTACTCTGAATACCTTGATAGCTTCATGCCCAGCCGTATACCTGCTTGTACTTTTAGCATCTCTTGGCAGTTCTGTATTACTGAGTTTTTTTAAGCTCATGTTGTTTTTACCATCGCAGGTAGAAGAAATCAATCATGGTAGTGACCGACATCTGTGTTTGGAATTCTCTCAATGTGGTTTTCGGAGTACGGTACTGGTATAGTTAGTGAGCATGTATGACGTGTATTGTTTTATGTCAGAATCTGTAATATGTTTTCTGAATATTCTATTATATGTTTAAATGATTTCTTGAAATGATTTTCTTAATTAGAAGTTTGTTTTTTTTTTTCAGTTTTAATGTAGTTAAAGAAAAATATTTTTATGTGAATTTTATTGTGGGTCGCTCTCAAAACCCTAATGTGATCTCCTAAAATTAAGTGTGTCGCATAACCGGGTATAGGGGTTAGAGAGACAATTGGGGAAATCTTGATTGAAAAGGAAGGGTTGTCTGATAAGGAGAATGAAGCACGTGAGGAGAATGAGACGGAGCTTATTGAGGATAAAGAGCTGAACGGTGCCGTTTCACAAGAGCCTAAAGATCTGCTGAATGTGGATTCAGCCCAACACGAATCCAAATGCTAGACGGGCCTCAAACTGATGTAGCCCAAATTGCAACTGATCCAGAGAGGGTCGTCATTGCTTAGCCAGCAGGTTGGATGGATATTTTATTCCATATATAAAAAAGATGTTGGATTACAGGATCCGGCATTTTTTTATTCAGTACTTAAAGTAGACGCTAGCATACTCAATTTTCATGGTTGTCCTTGGAACCAAATCTGGCTACGCCGTTGATTGTTGTACTCATTCACCGTAACCTCAAGAAAGTTGGAACTGGCATCTTTTACCTCCAACGCCCTCCCGGTTGCCGCGTTCAGAATGGTGCCATCGCTTTGAAATCTGCATAGTTCTTCGGTCCATCCATTGCACATTTCTACCTCGACCACCGAATTCCCATCAGCATACTTGAGGCACAAGTTTTTATCCGTTCGAGGCCTGATGGTCCAATCCGAATATATCGTCCAATGTTGTTATCCAACCACACGCGACCATCACTCATCACCAAGCACGTGCCCCTGTAGCGGACAATGGTGGTGAATGACGACTTCGTGTTGTTGGTGGCATAGAAAGCTTGTTTAGAACCATAAGCATTTGTGTCTGCAACTAGATTGATCAAGCCTGAAGTCTTGAATGTCCGATCTTTGCTACCGGTCAAGAGCAGCCCGAATATAGGATTTCTTATGGTACCATCGCTACGGATATCCCATTTGGTGGTACCGGGAGCAGCCGTGTCGCAGACATAGATCATCACATTGTCTTCCGAGGCGTATGGGTGAGTTAAGCATTTTCCACCGGATCGAATTGTGTTGTCATCTGATCTCAATGTCCACAATTGATTGAAATGATTCTTCCCACATTCTCACAAGATTATTTTGTTTCCATTCGTGTAGTTCCTGTTGTATACATCGAAACAGAGACCATGCTGTCCGATGATATACCATGTTGGTGCCGACACTCTTTCACAAGTGTCGCCGTTGTGTTCTAGGCCATTTGATCTCGTAGCCATGGACAAAGAAGAACTTGATGCCGTCGGCATACGCAGAAGCTGCTGCAATTTAGCTCTTGGCCTCGAGTTCCCGCATATTGTTGGCATCATTGCGATGGTGAAAAGAACTTTTCTCACGGTGCTTAAGACCAATTTCTGACCACCACTGTATTCTAAACGAACCGGTGTTCCGAAGATTCCATCTGTTGCAGATTGAACACTCTAAAAGTACCATCCGCACGAGGCTGCAAGTGCAATCATCGGTCGCTGGATGTTTCTTAATCGGACAGCTTTGGAAACCATTTGGATGCAACCGATAAGGGCTTTAGCAACAACGTTACCATTAGTAATATGGCTCATATAGTTCAAGCTAGAACTATATTGGTTTAGTACACCTATTCCCAGCAGGATTTCTCTTCTGTCGCCTACTCCCGCGGCACGTTCAAGTGCCTCGTATCTTCCTGTAAATGGAAGAGACACTCTTTCCGTTTTCGGGAACAAAGCATTACACACATCGGTTGGGACGTCACTGAAGAAATAGGATCGCCGCTCCATGCCGGGTCGATAACCCAAGACATTTGCATTACTAGGATTCAAGGCTAGTGTGACAGTTAGAAAAGGACCACTTAAGAACTCCACCATGACATACTGTTGGGGATCAGTAGGCTGTGCAGATCGGGGAGGCAATATATGTATCTCGCCGCTTTTATCCTCACGATCTGTCTATGCATTGTGCAGATCTTTCATGAACATCAAATACGAGTCCCCGGTAGCTTCATTGGTGGTGAACCTCACAGTGGAAAGCTTGAGCTTGTGTTGCTCGTTTTTCGTTGCAGCCATGCAACAGTGTGGTTCGACCAAGAAATAGGCCCATTATGCAACCAACAGTGCAACCCACACCTTCATGTTAGAGAAGTAGTGACGGTTTTGCAATGCTTGTAATTGAATGAGGAGAGCCTTTTTATAACCATTTGTGTTGGCACTGGCATCTTTTACCTCCAACGCCCTCCCCGTGGTCGCGTGTAGAATGATGCCATCGCTTTGAAATCTCCATCGTTCTTCGGTCCATCCATTGCACCTGTCTACCTCAGCCACCGAGTTCCAATCAGCATACTTGAGGCACAAGTTTTTATCCGTTCGATGCCTGATGGTCCAATCCGTATATATCGTCCAATGTTGTTCGGAATCATGGCTCACGCAGTTATCCAACCACACGCGACCATCACTTGTCACCAAACAAAGACCCTTGTAGCCGGCGATGGTGGTGAATGACGGCTTTGTGTTGTTGGTGGCATAGAAAGCTTGTTCAGAACCATAAGCATTTGTGTCTGCAAGTAGATTGATCAAGCCTGAAGTCTTGAAAGTCCGATCTTTGCTACCGGTCAAGACCAGCCCGAATATAGGATTTCTTATGGTACCATCGCTACGGATATCCCATTTGGTGGTACTGGGAGCAGCCGTGTCGCAGTCATAGATCATCACATTGTCTCCCGAGGCGTATGGGTGAGTTAAGCATTTTCCACCGGATCGAATCGTGTTGTCATCTGATCTCAATGTCCACAATTGATTGACTTCGTTCTTCCCACATTCCCACAAGATTATTTTGTTTCCATTGTAGTTCCTGTTGTATACATCGACACAGAGACCATGCTGTCCGATGATACGAGGTTAGTGTCGACACTCTTTCACAAGTGTCACCGTTGTGTTCTAGGCCATTCAATCTCGTAGCCATGGACAAAGAAGAACTTGATGCCGTCGGCATACGCAGAAGCTGCTGCAATTTAGCTCTTGGCCTCGAGTTCCCGCATCCGGCATCATTGCGATGGTGAAAAGAACTTCTCTCACGGTGCTTAAGACCAATTTCTGACCACCACCGTATTCTAAACGAACCGATGTTTCGAAGATTCCATCTGTTGCAGATTGAACACTCCAAAAGTACCATCCGCACGAGGCGGCGCAAGTGCAATCATCCGTTGCTGGATGTTTCTCAATCGGATAGCTTCGGAAACCGTTTGGATGCAACCGATAAGGGCTTTAGCAACAAGCTTACCATTAGTAATAGGGTTCATATAGTTCAAGCTAGAACTATATTGGTTTAGTACGCCAATGCCCAGCAGGATTTCTCTTCTGTCACCTACTCCCGCGGCATGTTCAAGTGCCTCGTATCTTCCGGTAAACGGAAGAGACACTCTTTTTGTGTTCGGTAAAAGGACCACTTAAGAACTCCACCGTGACATACTCTTGGGGATCAGTAGGTTGTGCAGATCGGGGAGGCAATATCGGTATCTCGCCGCTTTTATCCGCACGATCTGTGAATGCATTGTGCAGATCTTTCATGAACATCAAATAAGAGTCCCCGGTAGCTTCATCGGTGGTGAACCTCACAGTGGAAAGCTTGAGCTTGTGTTGTTCGTTTTCCATGCAGCCATGCAACGGTGTGGTTCAACCATGGATAACCAATAGGCCCATGATGCAACCAACAGTGCAACCCACAGCTTCATGTTAGAGAAGTAGGAAGGTTTTGCAATGCTTGTAATGGCATGAGGAGCCCTTTTTATAACCATTTTTGTTAGCAAAAATACAAATTTCTCAAGGAGCATACAATAAATGCATCAAAATGATGACTGGTTGCAAAATAGTGGAGAGTTTTAAATACACTTAAATGCAATTTTAAGTATTGATGATAAAATTAGATATCAATAAATGTTAGGTGCAATGAGTAAATGACAAAACATATTGTATTTCCGAGAAAATCTAAATTCGAACTTTAGGGATAATTTTGTCGAGCATGAGAATCACATTAACCGTAAAAAATACATAGTTAATGATGGTCCCTGATGAGCACACATCCCATTGTGGCCAACAAGTTATGGTCGCCGATGGCGTTGTCTTGTTGCCGACATAAAAACACAAGCTTGTTAAGAAGCATAAATACTTCCACCTACAATTCAGATATGATTATTCTTCATAATCATGATTGTGATCTATGAGAAAGATATCACGAGATAAGAAAAATATCACTTAAAGAACATTAATCTTAAATCGAAAAAGAAAATGAAAAAATTCGAAGTATAAAATCGATAACGGTGCCATGATAATGGCCCGAAATCGGTCGTTGTTAAAATGCAACATGCTGAGAAGCAATTGTTGATGATTTTCTTGAGCCATGCTAGTAGTACAGACCATATACCAATGGAAGGTAGGTACATACAGTAGTAGATTGTCTTCTCTTATTACAGTAGTAGGTTTGCTAATCTGGTGAGACACAATAAAGATGTGATGTTTCAAACGAAGATACAGTAGGCTTGCAATGGACCTCCCTGAGTTTGCAGATAAGCCCTTCCCCACCGCCATTTGCTAGTGGATGAATCCCATGCGTTGGACCCTCAGCACGGTTCTCTTCGCCCTCTCTTTCTCGAACGATACTCGATATCGCTTCTCAACATCTGCATTTAGTTCGAGAGTTAAAGATCAGTTTGACATTGATTTTAAAAAATGTATTGGGAAAATATTTTTGAGAAGTGCTTGTATATTATTTGGTAATATAAAATAAGTGTTAAGTGCTTTTAAGTTAGGGTTTAGGTTGCAGGGTAATATGTTAAGAATTTAGGTTTTAACCTATAAACCCTAAATTCTAACCATAAACCTTAAACTTTATTCACAATTACTAAATTTTAAACCATTAAACCTAAACACCCAAACCTTACACCCTAAATTAATCTATAAAGCCTAAAACTAAAGCGCTTGTGGAAACTAATAGTTTCTACAGCCAGTGTATCAAATAATTATCCTATATGTAATTGTCAATGACCAAGTTGAAAAGAAAAATTGTCAAGTGTCGAGACTAACGTGAACTAAAAAAATTCTGAGGATCAAACCGAAAAGATACCATAATTAAAGATTAATTGTGTATAAAAAAGTTCAGATAATTATGTTCTTGAATTGAAGAAGTGGTTAGCCGCCAAACCATTACCTTGTAGTGGTTATAACATAGTGGTTAGGGTTGGACCAGCTCTTTTGAATGCCCCCACTAATTCATACTTGCTTAAAAACCTCGCTCACTGGGATCCATTAATTAGTCGAGCGCCTAAATATATTTTTATGATCTTATTTTGTATGAATTCGAATCTCAAAATTTGTCATTTCACTCTCTACTAAAACTTGAAAATTATCATCTAATGATATTCAAGAACTTAATTCAGTACAAAATTTTATTTATTCCATCTCTTGAATTCATAGATTGTTGGTACAATTGAAATCATCAATTCAATAAAATTTCTAAAAAGATAAAGTAAAACGAACTTCAAACTTGTTAAATGCTAATATTCATATATAATACCGAATCGAAATATATATTCAGTTAGATTTAACACATACTTGCATCCGACACTCGTCTGAATCCGAAGTAGTGTGTGCCAAATCAATTAGGAACATCAAAATTCTTCTGTTCATCATTCAAATCCAAAACTGTTATTCCAACTTAAACAATAAGAAAATGTAGGGACATTGATGCTTTATCAGCAATCTGTAGTAGCAAAAACTTTGGTGTTACCTTTTATTCTCAAAGCTGAAGTCATCCACAACATCCTGATTTCGATGGCGGCCCTCGGATTTACATAAACAGACTGGAAAAACAATCGACCTGAACGGCATGGACAACCCTTCTATGGTCTTCGTATAATAAAACATGAACGACTTAACGTATTTTCAGTACCGCAAGATCAATACCTCATCTTTCGGCATTCATAACTTGTGATTACTCAATCTATACCAAATATGCGAACATAGGTGGCTAAAAACCGTATATGCTGGGTACGTAGAGTTTCGTATGCATTGCCAAAGAACAAAAGTGCTTATTTTCGATGTGGATGACAAATCTTATTGGATGTCTGATATGCTAGAAGCCATTAAAGGGGTTGAGGGCGTGACTGAACCACATAAATATCTTCGCCGATAACACATCCTTCGACATCCTGGGGGCGGCCAAACTTCTGCTCCAGGAAAAGCCCGAGGGCACCAAGACGCTGACTAAGCTGCTGACGGTATTTTGGATCAACTGTTAACGGTTTTTTGCTGTAGTCTACTGGCAAATGGAGAACTTCCCCATCCGCAGGGTCTGTACTGCATACCTCAATCTCCTCACTGAAATTTGCAAATGCTAGTATTTGGACAGTCCCGTCAAACTTCCCGGATGATACACGCCAGGGTGTGCCTCGAATTCCCGAAACAAGAGTTTCACCAAAGCCCGGTGCAATCTCAGCCTCAACATAGTTACGGTCATGCTCGGTTGGGCTGAGTGTGTGGAGTACAAATGAAAGATCTGGTGAAAGCATTTCTTGGACCAATACTGCCATTGTAGCATCTTTCTGCGATATACCAAGAGCTCGGCGGCTTAGTACTGCTCTTCGAGTATAGAGTGAGGCCCATACTCGACTAACAGCATCAGAAAAAATTGCTGGATTCGACGGACTGACATTCGGGATTGATTCGTAAAGTCCAGCAGCTGACATCCCTTCCACATCCTCAACATTTGCACTTGAACGAACAATTAAGTGTACATCATCGGGAAACATGCTCGTGATGCTATCGACTATGTCATCAGAGAGCTCTAGGGAAGAGACCAGTAGCTGAAGTTGTTTGCATAGTTTGTCAAGCGTATCGTTCTCGACTCCTGCTGTTTCTATCTTTCCTAGAAGAGACTTGAACTTTTTCATCGATCTGTTTTCCTCTAAAGCCAAATCCATCGAACCAAACGGTATAACTACTCCAGCAGGAACACGGAATGAAGCTGACACTCCATTATCTCTGTGGACTGCCATAAAGAAATAGAAGGCCAAAAACAATTAGAATGGAGACTCTTCAACAAAAAAAATATTTTGTATAATACTTCATTACTATGACACTCAAACTTGAGGGTGAGTGTCGAATGCAGATATACATCCAATATAGGTATGTTCAATCCTTGGAGGAACGTTGGAGGGCTATATCCCCATTCCTACATCCGAGTATATATCGGAAATGCATGTCAAAATATAGATACCTAAAGGAAAATGAAGAGTGAGTAAGCATATGGTATCTTTTCAACATTATTCACATATAATAAATCATATGACTGAAGACTCCTTTTGGCTATGGGGGATTGGGGGTAGATGGTGAAGAGGCACTGCCGAGAACAAAAATGTTACCCGTATCGAAATCTGCTGCCAAAGAAGCTAAACGGCCACAAGCAGCTGCCTTTGCTCCTGAAGTTAGTGCATCTGCTCTGGCAAGTGGTATAACTCCTAAGGAAGCGCAACCCTGTTTGAAAAAGAAATCCATTATCAGTTAGATTAGAAACATTTAAAACTGTGAGATTACTAGTTTATTGCAATTTAGAACGGGGGATAGAAAAACATGCCTTACTAAAGGCTGGGGCTTTAACAGCCACCGCCTTGGCAGTGGATGAAGCATTATTTGAAAGATTCTTGTTAACATAACCAGCATCACGATCGTTTGAAGATGGACATAGGTTCACGCCTCTTGGTGACGCTTCAAGGCTTTAAATTTTTCACAAAAACAAGAAAGAAACAAAACAAAGCATTTAAGTCACAGACTCAATTGTAAAATGAATTAACTTTCGAAGCTGATTGATGAGATCAAAAGTTGATTATAGACTGCGGAGTAGTTCAGAAATAACCTCATGTATTTGCCTGCATACTTTTGTATATCAGAAACTTTTTCTTCATCTTCACATGTAACGAAGACAACCTTTTCCTGCATAAAAGCATGCCCTTCATTAGTCTCTATCAGGTACTTTATCAATATTTTATATCTTACATGACTTGAACTTGGTTATGTATGTGCCCAAAGCGGGTATCAAGCACGAGCACTTCAAGAAAAAAATGAAGAGCCAAAGCAACGTAGTTTCTATCACAAGCATATAAGAATATTTTGATATCATAAGAGAGAAAGAACTTGCTTGTCGGGCCCTAACACCAAGATGAGACAAGTGAGGCAATTCCTGAAGAAGTACAACTCCGGTAATACTGGGTCCAGCCGTTGACACCTGCCAAACGTGTCAAACGAGACTACATGACAACTTTGCTCGTATATAAGAAAATGACAAGCAATATACAAGGATGAGAACAAATAGTTTATTAAGAACCATATGAACCTCCTCATCTCCTTCGGCTCTATTGACCACGAGAATAACAGGTCCTTCCAAAGATGATGGCAGTGATCCAGGGACAATGGACTCAACCTGAAGCAAAACTAATTCGACGTCACATATAAATATGGGAACTAAGTTTCACATGTATTTACCAGAACAAATAAAATAATATATTGGACAAAAAGATGAAAGGTGAAAGTTGCATTTGTAAGATGAGGTTATATATTATAGCTCGAAAAACCAATATGATATCAGAGTACGGATTATGATATGTTATTCTTCCTATCTAACTCCCGGATTATGCCATTTCCTAATTTATAGGTTCATCAATAGTGAGGTGTTATGGATTCCTGACAAAGGAATGGAATGGATAGAAGCAAAGTGTAAACATAGTTATCTTCATAATTATATACGGTCACTCATGATTGTCATACCTGAATCAATGTCCCAGACACGGATCCTGGAACAACAACATCCCAACCATGAGAACCCAGTCCTATTCTCACTGCTTTTAGAAGAAAAGTGCATAGTTTTGAAACCTGAAAAATTACCCTACAAATGAATATTTCCATTTAGTAACATAGAAAAATAAAAAAAGGTAAATAGTCACAAGATTAAGGAGCTTAACATTCTTCAGAAATTCATCAGAAGGGTAATTGTCAGCATACCCAGCTCGAATCTCAGCTTCAGTATATGTCCTTATGCTGTTCTTCGGGATTCCAAGAGCTTTACCAAGCATCTTCAAGAGTTAAAAAATAATTTTAATTTGGAATTCCAGTTACTCCATTTTGTATTAAATTACCTATAATATGAAGCTGCATGAGTTGGAGGTCGAAATATCAAGGACGAATCAATCTATAGATAGAATATATCGCATTGTCGTTCCGGAGTTCATCTGGCATTACCTTCAAAGGTTACAATCTAAACAGTTCGTAAACTTTATCACTAAAAAGATTTAGAGACTCCATTCCATGCAGAATGAAGCTTTTCATTATCACAAGAGGATCAAATTCTTTACCTGAACTTTTTGAGGGAATATTTGAAGAAGTGCTTCGGAATATTCCTCGGTTAACCTCCTTGTCCTGTCAAGTGTAGCTTTTAGTCTTAATGCCCAGATTCTTTTGCCATCTTCGCTTCCTTCATAAAATACACAAAGGGACAGGAAAATAACATAAGTCAGTGTACCAAGGGCTCTAATCAAGTAACCATGCAAAACATTTCCACAACTAAGAGATTACAAGATGAGAAGGGCTATGTAAGTCGAATCCGGGTGCAATGATAGATATTGGCATAATCGAAAACGCGTATGTTTATTTCCCCCCCCCCCCCCCGAAGTTTCTCAATGTATTTGCAGGGTCATTGGAAGGTCTTGTCCCTGTATCCAAATCCAGATACATGCTGGGAATGGATATCAAACACGGGTACTTAACAAAAATAAAAATTCAGAGTAGCATAGGAAAAATGTACCTTCTTTCTCGAGGAGACCTTTCTCTTGCCAAGCAGAGAGCTCACTTCCAATAGCAGCACATTCTTCGGGTTTCCAACTAGATAAACCAAGCTGATGAACACCGAGAATTAGGGACCTAAGTGGATTATTCCAAGAGCCTATTTTCTTTGTACACATATTATCTGCAAGCCAGTTGGCTCCTCCCATAGCTTCATGTGTAGTGTGTAGCCTGAGTCAATGCAAGTCAGTACTGAATGAATAAGAGAAACGGAGAGAAGATGACCATATACTAAAACATATGAAAACAGAAAGAGCAGAAACCAGAAAGTACAATGATTTGGTATTCGTAGGAAACTATATTATTTGGAAACAACAAAAAAACCAGAAAGTACGATTCAGTATTCATAGAAAAAGTCATTACAAATGCAATAAAGGCATTCTGTTGTGGCTGAATAGGTAATAGGTATGATACGGATGACCATAAACACCTTTGTAAAGCACCTGTTGTCACGGTCGAGCATATCTTTGCATGCATGATATTGCAGATTGTATTGTATGAATACCATGCCACAATGTTAACAAATGAGCAACATAAATGACTTCAGTACTAAGATTAGAAGCTCACTTTAACTGACTCAAGCAGCCCTAGAAAAAACGTGATACAGTTTCTTCCTTCTAGCATACTTCGTTGCCATTTTGAAACCATAAATATGACATCATTAATTCATTACATCCTATTAATATCAGTTTTTGATAATCTTCTCAATTTCAAGCACCATGCGGATGGCTACAACAAATTCTACAACCAAAAGAATATAGATATAAGTAACACAGGACACAAGGGGCATCAACTCGAAATAACAAGATTTTGGTAACTAAAGTGAACCGTAAGCTGATTAGGATCTTTGACATAAAGTCATAAACTACTAATAAATTTAACTTCATAATTGGCAGAGGTATAATATACCTGAAGAAAATTTCAAGTTCAGGAACAATTATCAAAAGAAACTGGGAAAAAAATTTAGATATATACCTGCTTAAGAGGAAAAAGGAATAGTCCTCGAGTCCAATCTCACAAAGCCGCCACTAACAATTGCAAACAACAGTGACCAGAAAAATAAGGCATGAGCGCAAAAGGAGAAATTTTCAAGTCTGAGTTTCATTTCATTTGAAGCTTGTCCTTAAACATTATAAGAATTGGACTTACCTTTTGACGCATTGCTATGGCTTCATCGGGAGCATCATTTGTAAGACCACTTTTGAGACCTTTTACAATTACTTGCCTCAAAGCATTCAACGAAAGCGTTGCCCTGATTAAATCCAGTTCACTACTTGACTCTTTTGCAGCATCCATAATCTGGAAATATAAATACGCAGTTGAGAAATTAGGCACACCGCGCATGCAACAAAAAAATTAATCACTCAAATAAATTTGCGATAACTACTAGCAGAAAAATAACAACATACCTTTTTGCATCCTAGAAACGCGTCAAGAGCTGATACGCCTTGCTCACCCAATGATTCTCTAAGCGACTCAAGTTGTTCAGTGAGGCTGCAATAATATAAAATCTTGTATAGATGCATAAATTTACGACGAGTCTCGAGAAGCAAGACATAGCAATAAAAAACTGGATCACCCAATGAAGTGGAAAGCTCAAAGTAGTCATGCACATATACGCAAAAGGTTTAGAGAGTCGGGTCATTGTTGCCTCAAAATTGCATGTTCATAGGTAGAAATTCAAAATTTTCGAATCGAACCTTCCTGCATTGAAAAAATCTTTGAGTTCCTGATAGAATATCTTGAATTGCACCACAAATCCTTCACTATATTCTCCAGGATTCTTGGTGATTCTTGCAAGGATTGCTTCTGTCGAAACTAAATCTTCAGGGCCAGCATTTCGATGAAGCTTGTTCTGTATTGTATGCTTAATTTCTAGCTGGAGTAAGTCAATTGAAAATAAATTAGTAATTGAATATTTTAAAAAAATAATCACATTGACTGGCTATGTATTTCAAAAATGACCTTGAGATCCTGAGGAATATCACTCCGATGAGCAATGTCTCTAATCCGAGTCAGGGGGACAGGTGCTGTAAATTCTGCTTTAAAAGACGGCAAACAAGGATGGATCTTGCGAATAACAAGCACTTCCTAGAAATGAGGAAGAAAAAGGAAACCAAGGAAATTATAGACATCATGACCGAGAAATATAAGATGTAAGCCATTGACTACGAACACCAAGTTTTAATAACTATGAAAACTATCAATACAAATGTTGCAGCAATGGAGCACCTGAGGCGAAGTGTCTTTCCAACAAGAGATTTGTTCTAGTTCGCGAAATATATCCCTGGAAATCTCGGCATGTCTGTTTGGCCGGTGATGACCCCCGTCTTCGAAACAAGGAACTTGGCCAGTGTTTACCCACTGCATACGACAAAGATTTTAGAGCAGCACATGGAAGATTAAGCACCAAAACAAACGTGTAACAAAAGCTATACAATAATACCTTCAGATAAACAGCAGAGTATATTAGAGCCTCCAACAGTTTCCCAATTTCCAAACTTTCAAGTAATAGCCCACGAACCACTTCAAGCTTTCATTAGCAATAGGAAAATAAAGACAGAGAAATGTCAATGGCGATTGTTCGATGAAATATATATCAAGGACAGATGTTTACAATCTAATCTTTTAAAATGGGCATTTACAGTTAGTGCAAGCATGTTAACGTAGATCGAATGCATTAATGCTACACACATATCCATAATGCTAAAACTCATAAAATTACATAAGTAAATGGCAATTGCAATTCAATTGTTGGCACCAACAATTTCCATATATGAATATTGCAATCGACATAACATAACTATATCTATGTGTACCTTTCTCCACCAATTCCTTGCATTTTTATCTTCTTCAACTAGTTTTAGAGCCAACCCTTTAAGACCGGATGTATCCCATTTCCTCTCGACTTCTCTATCGCGATGCTCCCTCCCCTGCCATTGTCCAACAAAAGGACTTGTTTCCATCTCGGCAGCGGTGGTACAACCAACAACCTCCGCTCTGCCTCGATATTCTTCCGAACCTAAAGGCAGTAGTTTCATTGACTCCTTTGTTGAGTTCCAGTGACATATTATCCCGAAACTCCCTCCTTCGGGCAGTTTCAGAACACGATTATCTCCGGTTTCCCATACTACATTCTTATCCTTCCCAACAATCACAAATTTGAACTCGGCAGACTGACCCCCATCGAACTCGAAGTCACATACCCATCCGCGCTCGGACCAGCTCATTGCCACCTGTTTGTTCCAGGATCCCAATTCTTTCGTCGACCCGGAAATCACTACAAGCTCCCCAAATTGAACTTGGTGATCTAAACAAATATTGAGAAGTACTTTTCCGGGTGCAGGCGATTTCTCTTTACTCTTCTCTGCTTCTCTGCTCCCAAAACCAAAACCCCACTTTAGTCATCTACAATCTTAACAACATTGTATAGAATTTCATCAAAACAATCAAGAAGAAATGGCTTTTTCATTTAGATCATAACAACACATTCCATTTCCAGATATTTCTCATTGGCAAAAGATTCATCATATTCATTTCCATATATTTTTTCAAAAGGAAAACCAGTTTAAAACGTTGAAAGGAATGAACTTTTTACAAATAGAACGCTTCAAATTCCCATTTTCAGAGCAGAAAAAAATGATGACAACATCAATAAGAAGAAGCCATAACAATGAAAGTGATGAAAAGGGTACCTAGTGGAAGTGGCGGAGACGGCAGAAACGAGAGGTTTATAATGATGACGGCGGCTGTTGATTCCCGAAAGGAAACGAAAAGGAAAATAAATCCCGGAATGGGAAATAGCGGTGTTTTGGAGGAATCTGAGTTGCTTACGAGCTGAACACTGGGAATGGATTGAGCGTAGAGAAATGGAATCCATTGTTTCTTTTCTTCTTCTTCTTTTTTTTCCTTTGATCGTCTTTGAATTGAGCTTTGTCCTTTGTGTTTGTAATTTGTAAAAGTAGAAAAAATTATGGAGAGTTTTGGTCTGAGAAATTGAGTGAACTAATCATGAGCGGATTTGCGCCATTTTTGTGGGACTGTTTACGCTTTGAAAGTGATGGGTTCGCGCCACGTGGCGTTCTCAACACATTCCAATGACCCATTTATATCGTTTTTTTTCTTATATTTATAACCATTTTTTTAAAAAAAATGTCAGGATTTATTATAACGATTACTTTGAGAATTGATATATTTAAAAATAAAAAATCATGTAATAATAATTATAAATTTTATATATTTAGATAGTTTTAATAAATAATTTTAATATGTTTATTTTTGTATTATTCTTATATTATAGTGTTAGTATTTTGTATAAAGGGTAAACTATAACCAATGTCGCTTAGGTATAGGTTTTATAACAAATTAGTCATTTTTCTTATAAAAGCTACAAATATATTATTCAATTAATATACTGTTATAAACATAATACTCAATTAACATATTATTACAAACAGGTAGTTCGACTTACAAACATGTCATTTTTTGTATAATAATATTTTAGTCCTCAAAAGTTATATATTCTATTAATTTTTTCATAATTCGAAACAATTTAACAAATTTAACCTTCTATTTTTTTATCAGTTTAGTATTTTTTGTGATATTGTCAAAGCAAACAAGCCTACCATATCAAATCAATGGTTCAATAATTGCATTTGGCATAAACAACAAGTTAATGTTAAATTGTTATTATATCAAGAAAGTAATATAATATTTATGGGATAAGAGTAATCAATTTAAGAGAAGAACAAAGATTAGAATGATGAGATTTTAAAATATTAAGATTTAAATTTATTTAATTATTTCGAGTTATGATTAAATTGATAGGTTATAGGTTTTGAGATTAAAATGTTATTATAGCATGTTGCATTATAAAAAAAGTGACTTGTTTGTAACAATTTTTAATTAAGTTATCTATTTGTATCAATTTTTTAATTGAGTGACATATTTGTAATAAGTTTTGATTAAAGGGTAAAGTACACCAATGGTCACCGAACTTTCAGGACGCTTTCATTTTGGTAACCAAATTTTTAAAATTTTCAATGGGGTCACCCAACTTTTATTTCGCTTTCATTTTAGTCCCTCCGGTTACTTTCTGTTAGAAAATGATGACATGGCCCGTTAGTTTTCCTTTTCTTCAAGGATAAACTATATAAATGGCCACCGAACTTTTAAAACTCTTTCATTTTGGTCACCGAATTTTAAAACTTTCATTGGAGTCACCCAACACAAAGTCATCTATCAAAACAACATCGAACATGATGGTGAACAAGGATGGAGGGATGTATGGGTTGCCTCTCCCGATTTTAGGTATAATAGTATTTAGGTCCTTATTAGTTTAAATACTAATCAAATAAGATTTTTGTCCCTCCTGATTTTTATATTTAAAGGTTTAATAGACTCTTCTCCCTCCTAATGTTTGATCTTAACTCTATCTCTAATGGCAAAGTAAATTAATGTTTGAACTTAAACATGGGATACATCAATTCTGCTTGCATATTCTAGGAAATTTGTGGAACAACTTTTAGATACAATTTTCAGAAGTAAACTAAAATGCTATACTCTTGGTCAATAATTAACTTCAATGTTTTTTTTATCTCCCTTGTACTTATTAACCTTGAAGTAGCTTGAAGATGAGGTTGCATACAATGTGATCTATAGATCAAAATAATGGGTTTACATTACAGACAATATTCAAGAACATGATATATAAAAAATATTTTCTGTTGGTAAATGCATCAATATACACAACTTTAAATATTGTTCATTGATAATCATAAGGTAAAATCTACTTCTTACTTTTTTATATGCATTGAAAGAGTTTTTTCTTAAACCAACATGGTTGCTTTAAAGCAAAACAAAAGTTGGGTGACTCCAATAAAAGTTTTAAATTTTTGGTGACCAAAATAAAAGTGTTTTAAAAGTTTGGTGACCATTTATATAGCTTAGGCCATTTGAGGTCAGCGTTCCGGTACACGAGGAACCATTTTAGTACGGTATAGTGCATTTGGGCAGGGCGTATCGGTACGCGGGGGCGTATCGATAGACATACTTGTGAGGAAAAAATCAATCCATGTGCATCAATTATTAACCCTATTAACATTGTGTTTTTTATATTGAGTAAATTACACCAAATGTCACTTAGTTATAGGTTTAATAATAAATATTTTTAAAAGTAACAATTCAATCACTCAATTATATGATTAAGTAGGGGTGTTCAAACGGTCGGTTCGGTTAACCGACCGAACCGAACTTCCAAAATTTCATTAATCGAAGTTTTTTCGAAAATCTTTAACCGAACCGAAAAAGGTTCGGTTAATTCGGTTAACCGAAATTTGTTATAAAATTTTGGGTAAATTACACAAATGGTCACTAAACTATGTTAAAATAATATTTTCAGCCACTGAACTTTCAAAAGTTATAAAACAACTATTAAACTTATTGTATTATTATAAAATGATCATTGATTTATTGCACATTATAAATTATTGATAAATATTGAAAATTTTAATGATTATTTTTTAATAATTTAATAAATTTAATGATCATTTTGTGCTAATTTGATAAATTTTAATGGCCATTTTATAATTTGTAAAAGTTTAGTGACCAAAAATAAATATATAGTATATAAAATATAAAAAATTCGGGTAATTCGGTTAATTAACCAATTTCGAACCAAATTAACCGATAACCGAAGTTTGAAAAAAATCATTAACCGTTAACCCGACCGAACCTAAAATTAACCGAAAAAATTTCGATTCGGTCGGTTAATTCGGTTAACCGAAATTTTGAACACCCCTATGATTAAGAACAAACATGAGATTTTAGTTTTAAAAATAACATTTCACTCGCTCAATTATAGGTTTAGGAGCAAACATGTCACTCAATTAAAATTTTATGAGAAACAAGTAACCTTGTCAATAAATTGAAATAGTGGCTTGGTATAATAACAATTTTAGTCCCTGAAACTTATACATTATATTAATTTTGTCCTAATTCAGAATAAGTCAATAAACTTAACCCTTCATCAACTTGTGGCCGAGTGTCTTTCGATTTTTAAAGAGTTTTTGTGGAGTATTCAATTGGTCTCTCGACTTGGAAATTTGGCTGCTGATGGGTTGGCCAAGAAAGGTATATCTAGAGCTATAGAGTACATATTCATTGCTGCGAACTGATGAGGATTTCCTTGAGATTGTTGTTTTATGGGATGCATCTGTCGTGTTCGAAATGGTTGTTGTCTTCTGTTGCTCTGGGCGTCGTAGATCTGAGGGTCTTGTCCCGAGTTTTATATTGTTTTGCCGCTAAGCTGACGTTTTTTTGTACTCCGTTGCATTGACATGAGACACTTTTTTTTCTCTATTTAAGTTTAGGAAAGTTTTTTAATGAGGCACATGTCAATGTTTGAAGCATTCGTATCAATCGAATATCATTTTAATTTCAAAAAAACAATTCATTAGTCAAGTGATTGTGTCTACTAGCATGCGATGTTAACTTCATAAAGAATATATTCTATTAGTCTGCCAGATGTCCAGTAATAAAGTGATTGTGTTTGTCGAACTATCATGTCTGTTGAATATCAAATTGATGGACAATCACATAGAATGTAACAAGTGGTCGAAGAGTGTGTCAAGATAGTGCAGTATCAAAATTTTTAAATAAAACTAATTTTATTGAATTAATTCAAATTAGAACCAAATTATCACATTTGCAATGAGAATCTTTATTTGGAGTATCGAGAATCTTGCTAGATTTTATGGCAACACAAGAACCTTATGATTTTTTATGTTGATCGTAATTCGTATACATGGTGAGAGTGTCTTGCCCAAAAGTTCATGTGTGGCCAATGATTATTGCAAAGCAACCATGTGTGCATGTGTACTGATTCTTATTTTTTTGTTCATTTATCCTACATTCTTAGTAAGTTTTGAAACTTGGTTTGTGATCCTTTTGTTAGATGCCTTTAGGTTTGTCTAATAGTATTTGAATTCAGATATGGATCGAAGGATACTGGGTAGTTGTCGTAACTTTAGAAATTTCATATTTTCATATAGTTTAGATATTTTCATATATTTTGTATTGATGATCTAATTTCTCATCCTCTAAAATTTTGTAATTTTACGCTTAAATTTTTAGGGTAAAGTACACAAATGGTCACTAAACTATCTCAAACAATACAAAATGGTCATCAAACTTTCAAAAGTTACATAATGCGCATTAAACTTTAGTTTTTTGTTACAAAATGATCACTAAGGCGTTAACTGTTTTTAACTGGGTGACATGACAGTTACGAATATTTGTATAACATCATATTTAATCCTCAATATTTACACATTCGATCAATTTAGTAACTGTCACATCATTCACTTAACGACAGATAACGGCTCAGTGACCATTATGTAATAAAAATTAAAGTTTAATGTCTATTATGTAACTTTTGAAAGTTGGTGACCATTTTTGTATTTTTTGGATAGTTTAGTGATCATTTGTGTACTTTACCCAAAATTTTAATATAGTACTTTAAAATTTTAAAATCCTCGTATAAAATCATGAGTTCGTCTCTGTTTGGATCTTTCTTGAAATCTCTTGCTTGGCTCAAGAGTTAACATTTGATAGCTGATACGAGTTTGATCGGTTGAGTTCGAGACTACAGTTGAATGCGATGTTCGATACTTTTTTCATATCGAGATTCTAATAAGATGTGTTTCTTAAGAATGTGATTGTTAAAAAAGTCTAAAAAAGTAATATTACAATGTTTGAAATACATGAGAAAATGCTAATCAAAATCATGAGAAAGTTGCATTGATATGTTTGGTTCACTAAACATTGTACTAGAAATGTAATGACAATTACAAGTTGGCAAACCAAAGAAATGTAATGACAAATTTTGAAATTACTCTCATCAAATAAAATACAAATTTTATTAAAGTTAACATTTTCCAATGATATTAATTTATTGTTAATAAAAAAATGGTTTATTATTAACAAAGTAATTTAATCTTTTGTTAAATAATACTTATTTATTATGAATAAAAATAAACAAAAAAGATTTTCTATGAGGAAGTTATTTCAAAGAAAAATTCTTGAGTTTTTCTTTTTGATTGAAGTTGTTTCTGGCGACGGCTTTCATGCTGTCGATTGGTTTTTAGTTTTTATGTTTATTGCATATAAATAAGATTCTTCTCTTTTGACGAAGAATCATTTGTTCTTTATTAATTTTGTTATTTTTTCTTTGTTTTTGCTTTGTCAGAGTCATTCTACATCTGCTTTTTTTTTTTTACTTTTTTAGTCTGTTTGTAATGCAATTTATTTGTCTGCATTTTTGCAGATTTGTCTGTCTTTGTGACAGCATTGTTTGCTATAATGACAATTTAGCTTTTAGATAACAAGAATTATCGAGCGTTTCTAGTCACAAGACTATCGGCGATATAATATTTTTTTATTCCTTTATCATGGGCGGATCCAGAAATTTAAAATTGACAGTTCACTTACCAATATAATAATGTGAAATCAATTTATATAGTGTAATAATGTATTGATAATGGATAATTGTTGTACAAGCAAACATGATTTATAGCAGAGACATATAGACGTTGTAGAACCAATCTATACTAGTTAAATATATTTGAGAGATTATAACTATCTTACACTAGTATAATATATTTTAGAGAGTAGAAAATCTTACTATGGTAAAATTAAGTATTGATAAGTGATAATTTTTGTACAAGCAAACATGAGTTTTAACCGAAAACTAAAAGTAGTAGAATACTTTTTAGTTCTCAAATAAAAATAATTACCTCCAAACTCATTTTAGAATTTCTTAACGGGACTAACAAATATAATTATAGAATGATAGTTTAAATAGTTATTTTTTTACCAAAAATAGTTTAGAAACTCAAAACAAAAAAAATAAAATAATTTGAAGACTGATTTTTCATTTACATAAAAAAAATACTTAATTTTTTGGTATAATTACCGGTATCCGACCCATTTCCTGACTTATTCGGATTGAGTTTTACAGAGACTAATCATGAGGGTGACCCTTCCAATTAAATTTTCTTCATTCATAACGTCATGATACGAATATCTAATCTTGCTTAAGATACCTAACACCTCATCCCGCTAGACCAAGTAGTTATTAGAAATACTTAATTTTTTTAATGGTAGGTCAAATGACCTAGGATGCACAATGGTGCATCCGCCCATGTCCTTTATGATAGTTTGTCAATGTACGAAGAACTCGCAACGGAATAATGCTTGATTCATATAATTTTCTGGTCAAAGTATATTTTTGTTGGATTTCATTTAGAAGACTATGCAAGTATTTTTTTTTTGTTGCAAAATGATGTGTTTTGCTTTTCATGTCTTTCACACTCTTTGAAGTTTACTATATTTATTTTTCATATTGAATTTTCAATGGTTGTGACGTGATCCTTTTGTAATCCTTTTCACTTTGAATACAATTCAGTATACTTTTTTTTGTTCAAAAACTAAATAAACAAAAGACTATTATCCATACTTGTGAATATGTCTCAATAATTGTAATTTTTTGCACAAGAGTTTGCTGTTGACAGAACACTGTTATTCTTGAAATAAAACGGCATATTAAGCTTTATTTTTTTAGATTAATTTGATTAATGCGGTTGATAAATAAATTAAATATTCATTAATGACAAAAATTAAATTTAATACACAAACAATTTTGATACGATTCTGGACTATTTTCCACGTGAAAGCACATTGATAGACAATCACGTAGCAACAAAATTATCATTTTAGTGTCCGACAAAATTGTCTTTCTATTTATTTTTATATTTAAATTTTGATTCACAAGCCTTATGTTACATCGTTTGATTGTTTGCCCCGTGACTTGATTTGATTTCTTCAAAGTAAAATCTATTTTATAACCTATATTATATTTATAATGGTCATATTTTGTAAAAAAAAATCTCTTTCTGGTTTGAACCTAACAAATGGTCCTAGTTAAGGGTGTTTATCGAACGAGTCAATCGCAAGTTGAGTAGTGCTCGACTCGAAAATTATTTGACTTGTGCTCGACTTGATACTCGATAAGTTCGATAAAATTTTGTTCGACTCGTGCTCGTTAAAAAAGCTTGTTGCTCGCTCGACTCGTTGTTCGTTAAGCTCGGTAAATATAGAAAGTTTTGGAAATTTAAACCCCAAACATTTTAGTAAGCCACTAAACTTTTCTAGAGATTTCAAATAATATTCAAACTTCTCAGAACATAGTTTTTTAAGATGTCTACCAAAAATCATAAAAAATTATAAAAATAAATTAACGAGCTGCTTGCAAACTTATCGAGTCGAGTTGGCATTGCTTAACTCGACTTGTTAAGATCTCGAGTCGAGCGTTGACTGAGTTTTAATTTAGTCGAGCTCGAGTTGCTTGCAAGTTGCTCAACTCAATTAGCACCCCTAGTCCTAGTGAAAAGAGGATGATGTTCATCATAAGAAATTCAAGTTCAAACAATTTTATTACAAGGTGTGTGCAATATCAAATTGTTAAAAAGTATAAACAGATACTACCTTGTAACCACCTTAATACTATTAAAATAATCTTTTATATTTTAGGTGTTTGAAATTTTTTTGTCAAACTAAATAGTTAATGTTTCATTTAGTTCTTAACCTCAGATTTCTTCTGTCATATCCGTTAAAAAAAGTTATTCAATGAATGCATGACGTGTGACTTCGTTCATTTCTTTTAAATTTTATTTTTTCACTTTTAATTTCTTCTTTCAATTTTTTAGGGAAACAAACATAAAGAGGAGGGAAAAAATATGAAAATTAATTTATTTTTGAGAAATCGAAAAATCTTAAGTCACATGCACTCCAATTTTGAAAACACGTCTACACGAAATGTAAAATCAAAATTCCAACTTTTAAAAACCAATTTTGATTTTGTACCATTGTAAACCCTAGATGAAAAGAAGATGGAAAATTATTTTAGGCACCAATGCAAACCCTATTTTTTCCCTTCATTTTTCCATTGCTTTGTAATGGTGAGTTGGGTACAAAAATAAATTATAGGACTTGAAAAACTCATTAAAAGAGAATACAAGTTTTTTTGTTGCCCTTCCGGTTTCCAGGGCTTCGTCCTGACTAATCCGGATCGACCTGCGTTGCACACCTGGCTTTGGTTGGTGAGTCTCCCAGCGGGGATTTTTTGCATACACAACGCCTCGAACCTAAGACATTGCTTAAGCGATACCAAGTTGCTTACCACTTGGACCAACCCTCGTTGGTAGAGAATACAAGTTTTTAACAAAACGTAATAGAGAAACCTTAAAATAATTACGTAATTTCTCAATAAAATAAAATGATTACAGAATAAAACATTAAACATTTTGATAAAAAAATAGACATCTAAATAAAATATATATAATTTAAATATTTATTTATCAATTAACCCTATATGATATTGACCATCCTTTTATTAAGTTTAGAACATTTGAAAGATTTAGTGCTTATTAAATTTTCCATCATATTTTTTAAAATTATACATAAATATTAATTTAATCTCAATAAATGCCAAAAAAACATGTGAATTCTTAAGCTTTTGTCCGAATTTTTCAACAAAAAAAGACAATTTTATGTGTTATTTTATTTGTTTTTAGTTTTAGTTAAACTTTATGTCATTTCTTAATGAAGTTTCAAACGAATCGAATCCAAATATTAAACAAATACGATTTGGAAAAAAAGACAACTAATTAAAAGACAAAACTTGAAAAAGACACTAATTGGGATTGGTGGATTAAAAAAACATAGTACGAACATATGGATAAATTTTTTAAATGAAAACTACGTTGGTATTCATTAAAGTTTTTAAGCCTTTCACTCTGATCAGATAAAAAGCTTTCTTTTTTCGGTCCTTAAATTTTTAATTCATTTTTATTAGTCATTATCGTTAGTTTTTATAAAAAAATATTCACGTGATATGTTAAAATTTTTAAAAAGGAATCATAATTTTCAAAAGTCATTATCAAGATCAACTTTTGATGATCGGGGCGGTTGTCGACTAATCCCAACATTATAATGGATCTGTTTTACTAAAAATTAATAAAATTTGGTTTCAAGTTGATCTGACGATTAACAGTGATATTTAGAACTAAAAAATTTATTCGACACTAAAAATTAAAAATTCTCGATTTGCCATTGTTAATTGTTGGATCAATTTGAAATCAAACTACATTATTTTTCTGGCCAAACGGATCCTTACCACCTTTGGGATTGACCAGTGAGTGTTTTAGAATTTTGGCCTTGGTGGCAACTGTAAATTTGGAAAACTATGGCTTTTGAAAGAAAAAAACTTTAACATGCTACGTCGACATTTCTTAACGATAGAGACCGTAATGAAAGTTAATTAAAAGTTTAGTGATTGTAATAAAAGTTTTTAAATTTCAGTGACCAAAGTGAAAGCACCTTAAAAGTTCAGTGAGTATCAGTATAATTTAACCTTTTTAAAATTGTACGTGTTTTTAAACATAATTTTTATAAATTATTAATATTATTGTCCACATATAATATATTATGAATACAAATAATTAAATTTATCTAATATGAAAACAAAAAAGCTACTTATTTTTATAAATGCACATAATTAAATCAAAATCTCATTTGTATTTTGTAAGAACTGCGGTCAAAGTATATATATATCGTATTATACATATATATATATATCGTATTATACATTGGATCAAAGTTCACATGTAAAGTTGAGGTTTATTCATATTAATGCGTTATAAAACATTAAAAGGATTAATTGAAATTTGATATAAAAAATAATATGAATAGGATACAAACATATAAATGTTTGAGTTTGAATCTTAATTTAGTTGACACTTAACGAAGATTATATGTTCAAATTTTCTTAAATAATATGTTTATTTCCGATTTAGGAGTTTGTGAGATTAGGGATATTCTAAATATTACTAGGCTTAATTATAAAATAAGCGCTCAAACTATGTATTTTTTTGCAATAGGTACCTAAAGTGTCTTTTGGCTGAAATAGGTGTCTAAAGTTTTATTTTAGTTTGTTTTAAAGTCAATTGAAACACCTACTTTAACACCTATTTCAACAAAAAATAAAATTTTAGGCACCTATTTCAGTCAAAAATGAAACTTTAGGCACTTATTGCAGCAAAAAAATACTTTAGGCACCTATTGCAAAAAAGAGATATAATTTGGGTATTTATTTTATAGTTAAGCCATATTAATATATAATTACATGCATTTAAACTCGTAATTTTAAAGATGAATCGGTCAAGTTAAGACTCAGTCAGATTAAATATATATGAAAAAAGGGTACTCTCCATTAGAGGTCTATTTTGTTTGGGGCATGTTCTTTTTTGGTCATTCGATCTGAAAAAATCTTAAAATAGCCACTTATATTTTCGATCGTTACTATTTTGGTCACCCGCATGGGCGGAAGGACATAGAAGATTGGGCTGTCGAATGACACCCCCAAATTTTTTTGAAAAATTCTTTTTCCTATATAATTTGTATATAAAAAATTAAAAATATATATAAATGACATCCCTTTATAAATAATTATCTCTCCTTAAATACCGTTGAAAAAATGACACCCCTTAAATAAATTTTTGGCTCCGCCCCTGGTCACCCGACCGTTAACCTTCGTTAATAAAAAATGTTAATTTTAATTTTAAACCCAAAACTTTTGAAAGTTTATTTTTCCACCCCTTTCAAACAAAAAACGTAAAAATCCTAACCCTTCATCCACGGATGTCACGACCTTCAGCCCCCACCAATCGTCCTTAGTTGTTGCCCTGCCGTCAAACTATTGTTCAAACCCTAACCCTTATCTTCTTTGTCGCCACATGCATAGCTAAAATCATTGCCCAAATCCAACATTTTTCCAATTGTTCCCCCTCGACACGTTTGAAATCACCAGCCAACCACAAGCTTCACGATCAACGACCACCTAAATCGAATCACCTTTACCCCTTTTGACACAAACCCGAACACAACATACTCTGAAACGAACTTCATCAAATGACTAAACGACGACAAATCGAACGATTTAGGTCTGGGTTTCCATTTGGGGTATTGGAGTTTTAAGGGGTTTTTAAGGAATTCAATCCATGAAAAAGGGGAGAAAAAAACTTCTGTTCGCTGATCTTGGTTCGTCAAAAAATGATGGGTGACGTTTGAGGGTTGTTCAAAGTCGATGGCAAGAGGGACAACGATGGCGGCAACAAGAGGACGGTTTGAGCTAGAGGAGAGGAAGAGTTTTTTAGGTTTTTATTTGAAAGGGGTGGAAAAATAAACTTTCAAAATTAAAATTAACATTTTTTATTAACAAAGGTTAACGGTCGGGTGACCAAAACAGTAACGATCGAAAATATAAGCGGCCATTTTAATCTTTTTTTCAAACCGAGTGACCAAAACAGAAAACACCCCAAATAAAAGGGACCTCCAATGTAAATTACCCATGAAAAGTATATAAATATAGAATAGGGATACGGACAAAATGCTAAAGGTTGTGAACCCTAAAATTGGCTACTCATATTCTTGCAAAAAATTTTAAAAAAATGTCCACAAATATTGCTAAGGCTAATGTATGCAACCCGTGATAAAGGTTTGGATCTCGTGAACACTGGCCACATTACTTTGTTCTCCGGGACCATCAATTTATTCTATATTTTATTTATTAAAAATAAAATTATATTTTTTTTAAAATAAAATATTAAAATATAAAACAAAGATAATAGATTTATACTTGATGCACCAAGTGTATATTAATTTATATACAATTAATGAATCATATTAAGATATTTCACCAATAAATTTATAAATAACAATTTATATATTGTGGTTCATCAATATTCAATACAAATCCATGTTAAGTATACAAGAAATTATCATACAATTGTAACTATCTTGTCCTATTTTTCATAAAAATATTAGTTTTTGATTCAACGATAGACGATCGGAATCGAATATTGTAGAGGTTCATTATAAGAGTGACTCTTTTAACTCTATTCATAATTTTATAATTCGAACTTTTAATATTACTTAAAAAACTTAGTGTCTTATCTTGTTATATCAACCGATAGTTGGTAGATTATTTTTCCTATTATTGGTGAATCTGAAATTATATTAAAAAACCCCAACATCAATCATTCTTCAAATAATTCAAAAAAGCTATAAAAAATATGGGGAAATATTTATAATAAGTGAAAATAATTGACAATTCAAAAAGGGAAAGGAAAGAGTGCATGAAAGAGGTGACTGATCAGAATTTTAACTTTAAGCTTCCAAACAAATCACAATGCGTTGGAAAAATAATGCCATTTTTGGACCGTTTCTTAGCTTTCTGCATTGCCCCATCTGTTCATCCTATCATTTGAATTTTAAATTTATAAATTTGAGCTTCGAGTTTTTACGTAAATATAATACTCCTACTTTTTAGTGTTTGTATGTTTAAAGTTTGTGATTGTCCTTTTTTAACAATTTCTATCTAAAGGAGGGAATGAAAATTTTTACTCCTAATGGGTCTTGAACGTACAACCTAGGCATCGGGGATGTAGAATAAAAATTGGGGGTGCAATTGACCCCCACTTGATTTGTTGGGATATAGAGTTTTCAAGGGGGTAATATAGAATTTTTTTATAGGAAATATTATATTTGACCCACTTAATTTGTTAGGGTATGGGGTCAACAATGCTTAGTGTAGTGGTATGAATATTTTGACCCCGCTATATAAAAATTCTAGCTCCGCACTGAACCTAAGGGAAGGGGAGGGTGTCAACTGAGAGTTTTAACTACATGCTTTAGAGATAGCTGACTCATGATTGTATCTTCTAATAACGTCGTCTTTGAAGTTTGAATATGAATTCTCTCACTTGAAAGCAATGTGTCTTCTTATTATATCAAATCCTTGTTAGTTACGCAAATGTAATTTTTTATGGAAAATACTTTGATACATAAGCTTTTTATTTTAGGGTTTAAGGTTTTAGATTAGGGTTTAGGGTTTAAGAGTTTAATGTGTAGGGTGTAGAAATTAAGTTTTATGGTTAGAATTTAGGGTTTAAGGTAGAGTTTGAAATTTAAGTTTTAAATTTTATAAAAGGGTTATGTATTTTTTTTATTCAGATTGTGTATCAAAATATAATATATATTTTTTTTACAAGAGATTTAAACTTCAAATTTATTGAACGAAGTCCCTTAAGGAGTGTGTTTGGTGTAACTTGGTACAAAGAAAGAATTGTGAAATGAAAGATCCGAACTTTAAATTTATTGAATTTTATGCAAGGAAAGGGATAGTAAAAGTAGGATTTTCAAACTCTAAACCTATAAATGGCATCATTTGAGAATGTTTGTATACTGCAACCTGATAAAAAAAATATCTTAAAAAATAATCGAACTTTAAATCTATTGAATATCATCTTTTAAGAGTGTTTGTGTACCATATCTTGACACGATTGCACAACTAAAGTGTATGCATGTTGTTAGAGTTGTACCAAACGTCCAGTGAGCTGTTCGTGAAACGTTTGATAAAAAAATTATTTATGTTTGTTTATTTATTAAACGAACGAACAATAACAATATTTTTTTTTGTTTAATTAAATGAGAGAACAATAACAAATGACTTGTTCGTTCATTTACATTCATGAACGTTAGTTGTTTGTGTTCGTTAGTTTGTTCAGTTAATTTTTTTTTAAATAGTCTAAAGGTGATTACAAAGTAGTATATGTTCATACATATTTTTAACTCATTGACAATGCACATACACATTGTAGATAGAGCGATTTGAACATGTATCTCCTAAAATAAACACCATCCGTTTTTTCACTAAAACACTTATTGGGTTAAAATTAAAATGAACAAATATGAATATATCCTCGTCGTGAATTTTTTTAGACATAAACCAGGTGTTTACAAGTATATATTGGTATTAGAAAAGGTTAAAATTTGTCACTAGTCCTTGGATTTTAAAAGTTGATTTAGTTTATATATATATAAGGAGATTTAGGCTGAATATGCCATTGAAGTTAGAAATCAGCTTTGAGGCCAAACGGCCGTTCTGAAAAGCTGAAAATCCAGGTTTCATGAACGCCTATTTAGAGGGTTAAAATTACTTTTGTAAACTGGATTTTCAGTAAAAGTTGTATTGTTTGTCATTGTTTTTGTTTTAAAAAGTGTGTTTGGGTTGATAGATTATGATTTTGTAAGGATTAAATTACAAAATTTGTCAAAGTACAGTACAGATAGCATATTTGACTAAAAAGAAACCGTAAAACCCAGGTTCAAAATCCCAGTTGCATGAATAAACTAAATTAAAATTCTTGAATTCATTTTCACCTTGATTCACTGGTTTTCTCTCGAATTCCCAAGTTTTTCTTTTTCTTTTTAAAACCAAGAACTAAAGGACGAAACCAAAAGAATCCTTATCACAAAACTCAGAAAAAAAACACTCCCGTGATTACTGTAATACTACCACTGACAAAAAAGTGCATGTTCTTTAGCAAAAAACCATGCATGATTCCATTGTTTCCATGGCAGTGAAAGCTTGATTTCAGGGGGATTTGAAGCAACAAAACTGAAAACGATGGGGATATTAACAAAGGGTTCACTTCATTTTCTAATTTACTTGCTTCTTTCCACGGATTTCTGCACCGGAGACGACGAAGCTTCTTCTATTCAGCTCAACGACGATGTTCTTGGCTTGATCGTGTTCAAATCGGATATCAAAGACCCTTCCTTTTATCTTCAATCGTGGAACGAAGATGATAACTCGCCCTGTTCGTGGAGATTCATCAAATGTAATCCGATCAACGGCCGAGTTTCGGAGATTTCTCTTGATGGATTGGGATTAACAGGGAAGATCGGCAAAGGGATTCAAAAGTTGGAGTATTTGAAGGTATTAACACTGTCTTATAACAATTTCAGTGGGAAAATTGGTCGGACATTTGGTGTGCTTCGTCGTCTTGAAAGGCTTAATCTTAGTTATAATAATCTCTCGGGTTCGATTCTCAGCTCTTTTGTTAACATGAATTCCATTAGATTTCTCGATCTTTCTGGGAATTCTTTTTCAGGTTCACTCCCTGATGATTTGTTTCAATCCTGTTCATCAATGAGATCTCTTTCTTTGGCTGTGAATTCATTTGAAGGCCAACTTCCAAGCACGATATATAGATGTTCATATTTGAACAACCTTAATCTTTCCAGAAACCATTTCTCCGATAACATAGATTTTGTTTCTGGGATTTGGTCGATGAATCGACTTCGAGCTTTGGATCTTTCTTATAATTCATTTTCTGGGTCAGTTCCTGGAGGTGTTTTAGCATTACATTACTTGAAAAAGCTCCATTTACAGTCTAATAGCTTCTCAGGATCAATGCCTGCAGATATTGGACTTTGTCCACATCTAAATTCATTGGATTTCAGCCATAATCTTTTCAATGGAAAGCTTCCAGATTCTCTCCAGAGGCTAAATTCATTGGTTTTCTTCAGTTTATCGAACAATATGTTTACGAGTGAGTTTCCTCCATGGATTGGTAACTTGAGCAGCTTGGAGTATCTGGATTTCTCAAGCAACAGTTTAACTGGAAGCTTGGATTCATCATTTGGTAATCTCAAAGCTCTAAAATATTTGAGATTGTCAAATAATAAGCTCATTGGTAGCATACCAGCTGGTTTATTTGATCTGGGATTGGAAGATATGGATCTTTCCAATAATAGGTTCAATGGTTTGATTCCGAGAGGTTCAAGTAGTCTCTTTGAGGCTCTGCGGAACTTGGATCTGTCTAGAAACGATCTCGAAGGTACGATTCCTGCAGAAATGGGGCTTTTTGCCAACATGAGGTACTTGAACTTGTCATGGAACAAGCTTCAGTCAAGGATACCACCAGAGCTCGGTTTATTTCCGAACCTGACCGTGCTTGATCTTCGAGACAATACTTTATCTGGTGATGTTCCGGGGGATATATGTGAATCTGGGAGTTTGGTTATTCTTCAATTGGATGGAAATTCATTGAGTGGGCCAATTCCTGATGAGATTGGAAACTGTTCATCATTGTACTCATTGTAAGTTTCATCAATCTGTTTTTGTTTATCATATGCTAAGTTATGATGTCTTGGACTAATGTTATTCGAAACTATATCTTGTTCTGTAGGACGTTGTCTCACAACAATCTAACCGGTTCGATTCCGAAAACGGTTTCAGAATTGACCGAGCTTAAGATTCTCGAACTCGAGTTCAACAAACTAAGTGGAGAAATACCGAAAGAGCTCGGGTTGTTGGAAAATCTTCTTGCTGTCAATGTATCATATAATCAACTTATAGGCAGGCTTCCAGTAGGAGGCATATTTCCAAGCTTGGATCAAAGTGCTTTGCAGGGAAATCTGGGAATTTGTTCACCGTTGTTGAAAGGACCGTGCAAGTTGAATGTGCCGAAACCTTTAGTTCTTGATCCGGATGCTTACAATGGTCAAATGGGTGGCCACAGGCGAAGAAACGAATCCGCAAATCCAACAAGATTCTATCATCGTATCTCCCTTAGTATTTCTGCAATGGTTGCGATTTCAGCAGCTGTTCTGATTGTAATTGGGGTGATAATTATAAGCCTCTTAAATGTTTCAGTCCGAAGGAGACTCGAATTTGTGGAGACTGCACTGGAAAGCATGTGTTCGGGTTCGACAAGATCCGGAAGTCCACCCACTGGCAAACTCATTCTATTTGATTCAAAGCTATCAACTAATGGGATTGGCAATCCCGAAATCTTCCTTAACAAAGCTGCAGAGATCGGTGAAGGCGTATTCGGAACCGTTTACAAGGTTCCATTGAGTCCTCAAGGAAGATTTGTGGCAATCAAAAAGCTTGCGACATCGAACTTGATCCAGTATCTGGATGATTTTGATCGAGAAGTTCGAGTTCTGGGAAAAGCAAGGCACCCAAATTTGATATCACTGGAAGGATACTACTGGACGCCGCAAACTCAGCTTCTAATAACAGAGTATGCAACTAGTGGGAATTTGCAAACAAAACTCCATGAAAGATCTGGCTCAGTCCCACCACTTTCTTGGTCCAACCGGTTCAAAATAATCCTCGGAACAGCTAAGGGACTGGCTCACTTGCACCATTCCTTCAGGCCACCAATAATTCATTACAACATAAAACCGAGTAACATCCTCCTCGACGACGACTACAATCCGAAGATCTCGGATTCCGGATTAGCAAGGCTCTTAACGAAGCTCGAAAAGCATGTGATCAGCAACAGGTTTCAGAGTGCAGCAGGATACGTAGCACCAGAACTAGCATGTCAAAGCTTGAGGATCAATGAGAAGTGCGACGTATTCGGTTTCGGGATGTTGATCTTGGAGCTTGTGACCGGACGAAGGCCGGTCGAGTACGGGGAGGATAATGTCGTGATACTGGGTGATCATGTTCGGGTTTCGGTCGAGCAAGGGAACGTGTTGGACTGTGTTGATCTAAGCATGGGTGATTATCCAGAAGATGAAGTGTTTCCAGTGCTGAAACTGGCATTGGTTTGCACCTCTCAGATACCTTCGAGTAGGCCTTCAATGGCGGAAGTGGTGCAAATACTTCAAGTTATCAAAACCCCAGTTCCATAAAGAATGGAAACATTGTGAAGAACTTTGTTTTTATCAATTTTTGTTGTAAGACGAAGTTTGTAGGTTTGAGATATGTTTGAATTTCAAATAAAGCAACTAAAATTAACGCCCGGATTCTCAAAAAACTCTCATTCTTGCTTATCCTCGTTGGGTTTTATAGAAAATAAAATCATCTAATCAGCGTATAAACGCAGCAGAAAATATTCAATTAAAATTTCAAAAATCTAATATTTGTAGTTTTGGTGGTTGTATGACTTGATTAGGGTTAGATTATTTAATAATATTATTTTTGGAAAAATAATAAAATAAATAAAATATTCTATCACAAGAATACGAATTTAACTTCTTTAAATTCGAATAAATAATCTCTCTTAATATAATTTAAAATAATCGCATTATCTTAAATTTATTATTGGGAGTAATAGTCACAACCATTCTTATCCATTCTTAGTGTGTGACTCTATAGGTTCAATTAACGTTGGCAGTAGATAAAATCACATTTTATTATACAAGTCATAAGCGGCCTCTAGCAAGACATTATGACTACCCAAGTTAAATGAAAAACTCATAATACGAGACAACCTTAAATCAGTTTATGTCATAATCATTTTATCCCATGATATCTTGATAGAATATAAGGCATGGAAAATGTTAACCTTATATCGTTCTACCTTTAGTTTCTCGATGCCCAATTGAACTGATTAAACAAATGGCATTGATCTCTATCAACTCATTTGAGCACAACCATGCATTTCTCAGTCTCAATCATCGAGGGGCCCAAAGATATCTCTCTTATGTTAAGAGTCCGATTAAAAACGATGTTTGACTATGTCAAAATATAATAGTTATCATGTTGAGAACTGTAGCAATTCAGGTCTAAGGATTTAATGTCATAACTATTTGAAGATTAATATATAACTTTAATCCATGTATTAATCTCCCTACGAGTTGATCATAATATTTGTTCTCAATAGATACATATATGAATTTGATTTGAATCTCATTCACATATTCATCTTATGAATATCTATCAAACTTCATATTAATCTTATCTTATTATTGTTCCCACAATAATAACTGATTAGAGATATTTAGAATAATAATATTAAAGGATACAAAAGCATGCAAATTTATCATAATAATAAATTCAATGATCAAAATATCATGTCCACACAATAAGCCTTAGGGCACTATCGCTAACACTTTTTTCTTTACTATTTGGCAACATTTCTATTATCAGTTGTTGGAATTGTTCTTTTACTTCATACATTTTCTCCTTATTTTTAGTTGCCTTCCCGATTTTTTAGATTGTCCTCATTAATTTGGGTCAACCCATGTCACACACTTAACTTTAGTGGATGAGTCTCCCAACAAATATTCTTGAGCATACACGAGACCTCGAACTTGTAACATACTTAAGCGGTATCAACTACTTACCACTTAAATTATCCCGTTAATCTTTGAAAAATAATGTCATTTTAAATCTATGTAGTCCTTGTATTCAATTCAATGTTTGTCCGTTCGATTATTACCTGTCCAACTCCGATTGCATTAGTGATTAATTTTAAGACAAATCATAGTAGATTTGTCTGTGGAAAATCTACCAATTTTTGCGGCAGCAACAACTCCGACTACTTGTACCAATCTTTCTGAATCCTAATTCCACTCTCCGTACCATGCACCATACTAATACTCTATATGCAGATTGAACTGGAAACGTACCATTAAAGTCCATGCGACTTTATCGTCTGAAAATTTTCTGTAAACTTGATTTTCGTGTCACCGTATCGAAATTATTATTTTTTTCTCAAAAAACATAAAATACTTAATAAAATGTATAATATCAATATATTTAGAAAAATTCTACAACGCATATCAATAAATATCATAATATTAAATATTATTAAATTAATTAATGACTATTAAATAAAGATTAAAAATTTATGCAACTCGACGTACAATTAGTAATTAGTTAAAATAAAATTTCAATTTCAATTTAATAAACCATTCATATTTTATTTTATATTATTTTTAATTAAAATATTAAAATCAAAAATCAAAATCTATTTTTATGTTAGAAACCCTAAACATCCTACACTAATTTTGCAACCGTCGTCGTCGCCGGCACCATCCACCTTGTCCGGCGATATTGTCGTTTCAACCACCTCCCACGATCGATGCCGACGAACCCAGCACCGAACGCCACTGCATCGTTCTTCCCGGATCGCGCAGCTGCTTCTTCTGTTTGTATCTCGCCGCCGCCGCCGTAAGGTTCGTCCTCCCTCCACTTTCCCTTTTATGGCCGCCGTTTATCCCATTTCTCGTTTAGGAAACCCTCTGCCGGCCACCATTTAGGAAACGGTAAGAAAGTCACTGAAAATCCAAATCACCAAATTTACAATCCTTAATTTTAAAATTCTCCCAATTTCAAAACCCTAATTCTAAATTTAGCAAATTAAGAGATTTAACATATGATGTATTGAACACTTTGGGGAGATATTACCGACTGGGGTAGAACAAGATGACTGCTTCGTATCATTATGAGAATTTTCATTGGTTATGGCATTGTCCCCTCGGTCACTCATCAGAGCAAGTGCAACATAATGTAATGCAGTTTTTGTATGTATTTAGATGGTACTTGTAGGGTCACATATGTGTAGCCATGTTCGGATATGCACTGGACATGGGTGTTTAAATGGGTATTTCAACTAAAATGAAGAGTTGAAGTAACATAGCTAGAAATTTCATGCCTTTATGATGGGTTTTTCTTTGAATAACTTTGCTTTGTAATATTAACGGTAATGAAGTGGAAAATGGGTTGATTAAAGTGACTTTGAAAAGTAATCATGTTCCAAAAGTGCTTAAGGTATGATTATGGAAGTTGGTTGATATTATTGACAATGGCTTAAAGAGCCCAGATTATCTTTCTTAGTAATGCCTTTTAATGATATCTGGTGATTCAACCATACCATGCCAATAAAATCTAGCAAATTTAAGGTTTGGGTTAAAAAAGAGGAGAGTTTCTTTGGGATAGAGTGATTGAGAAAGTTTTTGTTGTTGAAAATGAACTTTAAAAGCTTAGAGGCAAAATTAGAAGGCTTAATAGTTAAAAAAAGTGCCGAAACAATACTTTTTTTTCAGATAGGTGTCAAAAGTATTTTCGGCCCAAATAGGTGTCTTATGTTTTCACTGTTATCATTTTAGGTGTTAGGTTGTTAACAACCGTTTTAAAAAATTCCTTTAACAAATCAAAATATGCCATGTGACTTTGATTTTATTTTATTTTTTATTTCTTATAACTTAATTTTAAAAAACTTCTTAAAATTTTTCAAAATTCACAAAATAACCTTTAAATCCTTAAATTCTCAAATCTAACCATTGTCGTTGTCGTTCATCACACTACCAGTGACGAAATGAAGCCTTCTCCACTCGTCCACTTTTTTAACGAATGGATCAATAAGAGTCGAGCATTGTTGGGCTTAGTGGGTGGTGGTGGTCTTTGATGGTTTTGTTGGAGGGTTTCAATTAATGACTGGTAGTGACAATAGAAGCCTATCAGTTTGTAGTTGATGCACATTGATGTTTCTAGGACAGCACCACGAAAAGAGTCAATCTAAGCTAAGCGTATATCCTCCTTTGACAGCATGTCGAATAAATGGAACCAATTCCCGATCAAAACTATAACTGTTCCCTGATCTGCATGAGAACATGACTATGGTGAAATGGTCAACAAGAAGAGCAAAAAAAGGGAGTACAAAACTCCTTAGCTCAAGAGCAAAATTTTACAAACTATGCTCTAACCTGATATTAGTTTTTGATGCTCCTTGTTGTGAAACATCATAAAGCACATTCCAATGCATATGGTGCAAACCCTGATCACAATGCTTGATGCATCTCGACAGTAGCATCATGAAAAAATCCATCAGTTGAACTTTCTGTGGTATTGGGATCGCTTCCTTGATTAGAGGCTCGACAGGAGAATTCTTTCGATATTAAGAAAGATAATTCTGTAAAAATTACAGCTTTTACTTTTTTCTTGCTAAGCCGCAGTGCTGCAAATGCAGGGCATAGTAGAACAAAAAATACATAATTACACGTTCTCACTATAAACCCTAAACATCTATTAGTTATTTGAATCATACATGGAAATTGAAAATAATAGATTCCAGGTAGTTTTCTTGTACATACTACAACAATCATAGGTTAACTAAATGTTGGGAGGCTCATTTACACTAAAAGAACAAATTTACTAAAAACGAATTTGCCAAAACTAATTTGCTAAATTTTAGAATTAAGGTTTTGAAATTAAAAAATTTTAAAAATTAAAGTTTGTAAATTTAGGAATTTGAGAATTTGATTTTTCCGTTTTTGTCTTATCGTTTTCTAAATGATGGCCGGCGGTGAGGTTTTTAAACGAGAAACAAGATGAACGGTGCCAACAAAAAAAGTTGTCAATGTAGATGTGCGATCCGAGAAGAGCAACGTAGTGACGTTCGACGCCGAGTTTGTTGGCGAAAATATCATCGGACAAGGTGGACGGTGCCAACAACGGCGACGACGGGAATGGTAAGAAAAAAAAAATTAAATTTTTTTTAATTAGGGATTAAATGTGGTTAATATTTGATCAAATTATTTAAAAATAAAAATTAAAAATAGAATATATATATATATAATAATTTAATTAAAATTTTATTTTAAATAATTATTAATTGTATGTTGAGTCTTAAATTTTTTATCTTTATTAATTAATTTAATGGTGTCCAACGTTAATAGTGTTCAGCGGTGTGCGACACATATGGTAAACTCATCCATATATTTATATTCTAAGATCTCTTTTTTCTTAATATGATTAACATTACTCGTCTCTTTTAAGACATGAAACTGGCAACCGATGAACTTGTTCTAGTTTCATAACTTCTTGTCTGGCTTTTGAACAAGAGTAAAACTTTAATACACATGCTATATAAAATTAATTTTACACAAGCTTGTATATTTACACAATAAAAACTAAAATCCTAAATTTCTAACCCTAACCCTAAAAAATTAATCCCTAAACCTTAAACCCTAAATACTAAATTCTAAACACTAACTTTAAATTCTAAACTATACAACCTAAACCCCTAAACTTTAAACCTAAATTAAAATCCTAACCCCTAAAACTAAAAAACACTAAAAGGCACGTAAACTAAAGTTTACACGACCAGTGCATCAAAGTTTTTTCCTTTGAACAATCCGCCGTGTTAATAAGAAAATATTTTATGATATAATTTATGCATTGTGTCACGGGGCCATTACCCTCTTCCCAAAAGACATGTCTGATAGGATGTGCAACGCCACCATATTTATATCCCAAGACCACCCTTTTCCTTTCCGATGTGGGATTAATGACATCGCCTCTTCTCAGGCGTGACACTCTCCCCCACTCAACCTCGTAACGCCCTCGTCACGAGCTTCCGCTCTCGTGATGGGCCACCTTGTCACAGTTGTCCACCTTGCCTACCCCACTCATGGGCGCTCGACGTGAAATCGGACAGTCAAAGGGTCGCTCTGATACCACTTGTCACGGGGCCATTACCCTCTTCCCAAAAGACATGTCTGATAGGATGTGCAGCGCCACCGTATTTATATCCCAAGACCTCCATTTTCCTTTTCGATGTGGGATTAATGACCTCGCCTCTTCTCAGGCGTGACAATTGTAAATGAAACAAATTAAACCAAATTCATAATAAATCTATACGAAACCCCACCGGTAATTATAAAAAAATTACAATTATTACTCCAACTTGTTTCGTGCGAAGGAAATCAAGACCCAAACTTATTATCTGCTTTACTTTGAAAAAAGTAAACGACATTGCAAAAATTATAATTCAATCACATTCATCTTGAAATAAACGTAAAAACAGTATGGCATTGAAAAAAATTTCAATCACATTCATCTTGAAATAAAAACTATAATTCTACTCGACATTGCAAAAACTTTTTGCTTAATCGACGGTGTTGCGAGTTTCCCGGATCAGTTGTCGTGCAATGCCTTCATTAAATACAATCTGTTGAAGCTCTGCCCAGCAACCCTGCAAAATGATTTCAACAATCGTAAGTTACTGAAGAAATTAAGATCGCAGTGAATTTCTTGATATTTTCAACTACTTTCAGACTTCTGAGAATGTGATATTACTTGTTCATGCAGCCAGAAGATTTGGGGTTTGAATCCCAGTATTTAAAACCTTTTCTATATCCCCAGGTTATGGCCTCCAAGGTAGTATCCATCGTCAGTGATATGATTATAAACATGATTACGACAGCCGAGATGGTTGAAGAAGCAAATCAAAATTAAAATGCATGATTTAAACATCAAGGACGCAATAAGTAAATGAAGAACCCCATTATAAAAGGATTTGTCGAGGAAAATCAACAGAGAAGGAATCTTTTTGGTTATGTTACACCAAGCAGTGATTCAGGTCTAAAAGGAAGGAATTGCAAGTGAAAACAAAAACCAGAGATACAAGTTGAAAAGATACATTAAAACCCCCACGGATTTCAAAACGTAAAATGTAGGAGATTTTGTTATGTCAAGCTATCAACACAAAAAAAGGTAAGATCGAGAACAGATAACATACCCGTTGATTTGGTTGCAGTAATAAGAAATTTGGTTTGTTATGAGAAAGCTCTCCAATCGAGATGGCTCAGGGATTGGTTTGAAGATGGGATTTGTGGGGTCCTCCTCAGGCAATGATTCCTCCCCAGCCGCCTTTCGTGCCATGTTCTCGGCCCTACAGTTACAAAAGAGACAAAATATATAAAACTAGATGAACTAAGAAAACAAAAGCACAATTATGTTGTGCCCCAGAATTTCTAGATATCATAAAAGGAAAACAATTTTGTTTGCCCTTTTTTTCTTTTTGTTCCTATTCCTAGGGAAATATTTTTTCTGAGTTTTCCATGTACTTGGAAGGTCCTAGATGGTATTTCGAGGAAAACAAAAGGTCCAGTAGCATAGAAATCAAGTACACTACCTTCTTTTCTGAAGCCATGCTTGTTGCTGGGCTTGTTGACGCGACAAGTTCCTGTAATGATATTGGAACTGCAGAAAATAAAAAAGAGAACGGCAATTTATGTTAAACATAAAATAGCAGCAATGATAGCAATGCAATATCAGAGAATAGGTAATACATACTTTCTGTTGTTCCATTGACAAATCATCCATGCATTCAATCAAAAATTCCATATTCCTCTCCATGTAGGGATTACTTGACAACTGCAGACGGTCATAATCACACTAAAATGGAAAATTACAGTTAGAAGGCAAATTTCACAGATACAAAGTCTTCTACCACGGTATTACTAAAAACAACTTGATCAACAATTTACACTTCACCTGTGTGACTGGTGTATCAGATTCCAGCTCAGTCATAAAGGCACTGATAAGAGCAGAATTTGAGACTTTGATCTGCATTACAAAAGCACCACAAACATTAACACAAAAGTGGGAACCATGATCGTTTACATTGAAAATACACTAGCTTATTAGTGATATTTCAAGTATTATACAAGAAAAACTATGGCAAATCCTCAATATTCCACTGTAGCTTGTAGGTTTCTTTCTAAATCACATTCTAGCACTGCTGAAATAATTGGTTATTCATCATATGCAGAGTATCTACTGGACTAATGTTTATTTAATTAATTTATACTAGACGACAATAAAGGTAAATGCAGACGCAACAACGGATTATATTACTTCATCAAAATAGTAAACAGTCAAGGCCGTAGAAACTTACAGGAATTTCCTCAAAAATATCCACCCATGACAAGTTTTTCTCCCTCAACCTATAAAAGCGAAAGAGAATCAATATGAGAGTACCCGAAATTCATATTCATAAAATTGACAGCAAGGAGAAATCATACTTCTCTCCAGTAAAGCTATTAGCCCGATAAAGTTCCATGAAAGAATCAGATAGCTTCAAAGCCTTGAGAGCCAATACACCTTGATTAGACCTTGAAGGATCGTAGATAATGCACACACACCTCCTTATATTCTCCTGCACAGTTTAACAATTAAGCAGGTAAATAATCGAAGAACTAAACTTCGACAAGTGAATTTATATGGAAAGGCACACAAAGTTGCCACTTCAAACAAACAAGCAAACATAGAACTTTTTCTATTCGGTGTTAATTTTCTTTAATATCCATAAAAATGGTGAGAGATCTCATGTTCATCACACATTGATTGCCAACAAATAATGTTAAAAATGTATCCTTTACCTGATAATTCATAAAGGTCTCGATGAGCTCAACTGTCTGATATGAACCCAAAATCGTGGACTGGTACCTGATAATATGCAAGGCAAAGATCACCACATGAAACAGAAGTAATATAGAGGACATAACAATTAACCGAAGTACAAATCACTTCAATAAATATAACAATTAAGATACTATGCATACAGCAAGATAGGTTTCACCATTGTTTATTAACAGTATCAGAATTATAAAGAACTCGAAACCACAGCATCAGGATTCCTAATTCCTCAAGTATTTAGGACAAAAAACCAGTGTATCTAGTAGTTAAACTACAAAGAAGAAACCCGGCTTTCGATATACAAAAAAGTCAAGACATTACCATCCAACAGTGTTGTTATCAACATTAACCTCCCTCAGACATCTCATCATCTCGAGCTGATAACTAGCTCCATCAGCTTCAATCTCCTCGTCCTCCTCGCGGATCTATCCCAATAATTAAAACATAAAACATCCCAATTTAAAACAGAAACATATCAACAAAATTCAAAAAGGAGAAAAAAAGTTAAAAAGAATAATTTGCGAAATTACCGGGAAAGGGAAACAGTTAGTAACTTCAAGAACACTGCCAACATCTAAACCGAGAAGCGGGCCGGTAACCAGAGCCGGTGAAAACTCCTTGCAGTGCTTGATAATTTTTAATATAACCTAAAAATTCAAAATCCATTGATAAGAAAATAAAACATAAATCAAAAAAGAAATAAGAGAATGGATTAGAGGGAACGGATGAATACCAGCCCTTCGATCTGGACAACTCGAAGAGGCGAAACGACCTCTTCCGTAGCTGCGACTTGAAGGAAAGACCTCGCCGTTGAACTGGCCGCCATTGTTGAATGTTGTCTTTGAGAAGGCTCTGTTAGCAAAATAAGCAAAGGGAAAACGACGACGACGACAAAGCACAGAAGAGAAACCCTAGTTTTCGCTTTGTTTTCTACTTTTTTATTTGAGGGCTTATTTGGGCTGTTGGAGTTTGGGTTAAATTAGATCATTGTAATTGAGTTTTGATTTTATAAGTACTTATATCCGATTTATTATTTGACTAATATAAATTAAATATTATAAAAATTTATTACGATAGCAAAATAGTAATTTTATTTAAACTCTGACCTGCAATAAAATCTGATTTTTTTTTAAATTCAAGTTTGGTTCAGATTTTTTCTTAAGATTAGTCGGGTCGGTTCGAATTTATGAAAAATCTGTCACATCCCAACCCAAGATAATTACAAATTTACTCTTTTATATTTTTAGTTGAATTATGATAAAAAAAAACATATGTGAAAATTAATATATAATGTACTAAAATATATGTAAAAATACTCTTCATATTAAACTCAATAAATTAGTATTTTATTTGATTAATTTTCTATTTTAACAAAAAAAAGTGAAAAAAATAAAAGTTATGTTAAATTGGGTTCAATCAGAGTTAGATTTTCAAATTTACTTTTCAGTTGGGTGAAAACATTTTTAAACACAGGTCAGAGTCGAGTTTTATTGTGTTAGTGTCGAATCATGTCGACCAAAAATCTAACCTGATACGACTTGTTGTCATCCCTACTCCTAATTCAATTTGTTTCATTCATAGCTCCGATTTTCGAACTTCTAATCTTGAACTTGGTGCCTCATCCCGCTAATCTATGTCACCTTTTTGTTCATAACATCCTATGTTTTTCTATATCATATTCAAATCATATGATCATAGAGTTGCAAATTCAAGACAAAACGATAAAAGACTAGCAAAAGTTGCTTACACATTACTATAAGCAGTTAAATAAGTCATCTAGGACTATGAGGATGCCCTTTAAAGGTCGATTACATGACGGGAACCGAAAACGAAAGATATCGTTGTTTCACCCACTAGACATGGTCGACCAACTTGGCCAACAACTTTGATGCGGCTGAGCTTCTTGCTTCATGGGGTTTCGGACATGCATTCCCCACGCTCGTCGACTCAAAGTCGGACCCTTTTACGGTTACCTTAGCTTGATATGCACCTACAAGATAATTCAAAAGAATAGGTTAGTTTTTGCAATGGTTTTATTGTTTTGTCAATACCCGAGTCCAAGTAAAATAAGTCTAAACAACGTGTTGCAGTTAGTGAAACATGATTCAAACTTCGAACAAACAACGAAAAACTTGTCGCAGAAAAATCATTCATCGAAAATCTAATTGTTTCGAGATGAAGGAGAAGTAAATCATTTAGGGGTGAATAACAATTCAAATTGCATCTTTAAGTCAAAAAACTTACCATCTGATGGGAATACATGGTAAGTTGGCAATGTCCAGTTATTGTGTTTGCATATACCATCCAACTCCTGCTCGATGAGAAAAATATTAATCATTACAGCTTTCGGTTGTAATCTAGCCGGTCACAAACTATCCCTTTAAGCAACATTGGAATTCTTTCCGAGTGGTATTTTGGACAAGTAACAAAAAGTTGAACATTTGACTAAACTTGCCTGACATGGATTTGCCTTGCTGAAAGTTTCCTCCGGGGATCTGTTTCGTTTTTTGGATTGAGTCGAACACGGGTCTTCATAGCCTTGGGAAGCCCGCACTTGGTTTTCTCGAGATGCATCATTACAACCTTCTATGATCAAGTCTATCTTTAATTCCAAATCATCTTCACCACCTATACAAATTCTCTCGATGAATACAATATCCGACACTACAAATTAATCTAAAAGCACTAACATAACGGCATTATCGTAAACTCACTTAAGGCTAATAATATCTTGACCAATATCTTTCATATTGCAGTCTTATTTATTTTCTCATTTATATCATTTAGATCGTGTGAAAATTAATATAACATTAACTTGCACACCGGTGTAAGACTTATTAAATTCTTAAAAGTACCGTTCAGAATTGTTTGCATCTTTTTATCGTATTGAGCAATCTCATCTCCAATATTGCGATGCTGAAGAACCTGAAGATTCAAACAGAAATGTGAAAGGGAAAATATATAATCAAGGAATTCATCAACAAAAAATGACAGGAAGGAGTATGAATCACTTCAAAATGGGACTTTAAAAGGTGGATCGTAGGTTATGTATTTATATGTTCTGAGGCTGCCGCCTTTACACGAGTTTACCTTACTTGATGTTACCAATATTAGACGAATAAAAGCAGCTAGCTGCATTACTACTAATAGTCCAACTGTATTTGTGCGTCAAATATTTGAAGGAGGCATGCATCATTTGATCAAAAGAAAAAAGAAAAACCATACCAGTTTATCCCTTTTACTAAGTAGAACTCTCAAAGCAGTTTCCGACAAGATGTTTTCCTTTGAGGCAATGGCTTTTTGTAGTTTAGCTGAAAATTTGGAGCTGAACTTGCAATTAATCGGAGTACAATTGCCCGCGGATATCTCATCTTCACCAGGCCTAATATTTGATGCTGCTTTTCCATTAGTAACAATTTGATACTGAAGCTGATTAAGGTTGTTTCGAACTGCGGAGCTTACCACATCAAACTGCATCGAAAAATTTGGGATGAGTACACAAAAGAACATAAAGCTTAGAAAAGAACGGGAAGCTCATGTTTTTAATATATAGTTAATTTGGAATGCGCCAGCACTCAGCAATGGTTAAGTACTAAGTGCGGAGAGGAAAATTCCCAGCACTTGGCAATATTAATGACAAATTTCTAGTGAAGCTTGTAGATTGCTAAAGAAATACGGTATCTACTAGTTCCTTTCTTATAGAATACAATTCTTGGATATAATTAGCATTTTTCGACTGGTTAACAAATCAAAAGCAGTTATCAGGACACACCTTAGCAATATCAGTCCTGCCATTTAATTTGCACTCTGCATGAGAATTAATCTTCTTTAGCTGAGAATCATGTTGGACTCTCTCGGCAAGAGTTTTGGATGTCGACTTCTTTCCAAAGTGAACCGTGGAATGGTTGCCCACGTCCATAGTCAAAGGACCACGGGTATCGTCAAAGAAGTCATTCATGCAATGCTCATTCTTCTCATTCCGCTTCTCTGATTCAGCACAGCTGCTGTTCCTGGAAGCCTCAACAATGCCACTGTCAATGGCATTTTGTAGTTTAGCTGAAAATTTGGATCTGGACTCGCAAATAATTGGATTATGATTGGACGGAGATATCTCATCTTGACCAGGCCTAATATTTGATGCTGCTTTTCCATTAGTAACAATTTGATCCTGAAGCTGATTAAGGTTGTTTTGAACCGCAGAGTTTACCACATCAAACTGCATCGAAAGACTTAGGATGAGTACCCAAAAGAACATAAATCTTAGTAAAGAACGGGGAAGCTCATGTTTTTAATATATAGTTATTTTGGAATGTGTCAGCAATGGTTAAGTACTAGGTGCGGAGCGGAAAATTCCCAGCACTTGGCAATATTAATGACATATTTTTAGTGAAGCTAGTAGATTGCAAAAGAAATGTGATATCTACTGGTTCCTTTCTTAAATAATACAATTCTCGAATCTAATTAGCATTTTTTGACTGATTAACAGATCAAAAGCAGTTATCAATTCAGGACACACCTTAGCAATATCAGTCCTGCCATTTAATTTGCACTCTGCATGAGAATTAGTCTTCTTTAGCTTAGTATCATGTTGGACTCTCTCAGCAACAGTTTCGGATGTCGACTTCTTTTCAAAGTGAACCGTGGAATGGTTGCCCACGTCCATAGTCCAAGAAGGACCATCAGTATCATCAAAGAAGTCTTTCATGCAATGCTCATTCTTCTCATTCTTCTTCTCTGATTCAGCAGAGCTGCTGTTCCTGGAAACCTCTACAATGCCACCATTAAACGGATTCCTATTCCTGTTAATTTGAACTTCGGGTTCACAAAGATCTTCGATCATTTCAAAGCCATTTACATTTATAACTTCCTGTACATACTCCGGTTCCTCAAAACTGATAGGAACGACATCCCTGCAACACAATTTGTACAGACAAAAGCAACAAAATAAGCCTTTTTCCTATATGCAGGTGATTAGGTGAATGTAATTTAGCCTACACAAAATAAGTATGACAAACCTTGAGTACCATCGGGAAATGAGCCATGCATAAGGAAGCAGGTGGAAGTACTTAACAACAGGAGATGGCTCCCATCTAGAGGAATTCTTTTTCAATAACGGACCCTGCAAGCTAATAATACAAGAAGCTTCATCTGCAATTTAGAATGTAATTTTTTAAAGAAAAGGTGAAGTGCAGAAAAAAAGACAAAAAGGATTTTTTAAACCAATTCACCCAAGTTCTTTCAGCTCTATTGCACGTTATTTATAAAAGAAATAAACAGGGTCGCTTGGTCTCTAAATCGATACATGTTTGCATATCCAGAAAACATTCTTGGTCATCCACCAGCGAGGGAATACAGGAATACCAGAAAACAGATATTTTTTACCAAGTAATGATAAAAATCACAGACTAGAACCAAACCTTTCGATGACATCCTTAATAGGAATCCAACGAGCTTTTGCTTCTCGAGCACACTGCATGATATAAAAGCGAGTGGCTGTCTTTAATTTGCTCAAAGAACATACAACATGGCTCTCAATAATGGTAATGTCGCTTTGACTGATGCCTGGAAATTTAGCATTAGCATTAGCATTTTTATACATACCACACACACTGGAAAAATATTCAAAGACCAATTATTCTCTCTTAATACATTTTCTCTATGCTAGTTGGACTCGAGTGCAAGTGCTGGATACAAGCATGTCCCACATGGGCGTATAAATTATTCCCAACAAGGAACTTGACTGCTCAGTTAAACAAGTGACACGCATGACAATTCTAATTATTCAAGGTTTCTAAAAATGCAATCTTTTGAAACTCAAGCTTTTAATATTAGTCATAATAAAAACTAATAATATTGAACTACCTGAAAGTCGATATTTAACTATTTATTCAACAACTAACATAAAGTGGCAGTGGTTTACCATCCTTTGTTGCTTCTTTAACAGCTGAGAAAGCCAATTGCTGGAAGGAACCTTCATTGGCCTCCAATTCGTCCCGCAAACATTTATTGGGGGTTCTTTTTCTTTTGCTCGATTGTTTGGACTTGATAGAACCATCTGAACTGGAACAGGACTCATTCACATCCTTTTCAATCAAGGAATTTACACCCTGAGTGATGCCACCGTACAGCAAGATGCAATTCTTTTTTGTTTTGTCAATTAAAAGAACCGAAACTTTCGAAACTGGCAACCCCTTTGCGCTTGGAACATTGGTTGATGCATATATTCTAGATATATCACATGCATCCTTGACAGCTTTCTCCATCAATGAAAGCTCCTTCTCGAGGTCAATCACTTCAGTATCACCAGTAGTTAGCATGAGCTTCAAATGTGGCTTCAAAGTTGGCTTCAAAAGTAAAGCCAACTTGCAAAACGGCTGAAAATCTAGAAACTCTAAGTTGGCATGTCTTCTCCTGTGGTAATAGTTGTATAGTAACACAATGGCGTGTACCTAAAGGATAATTGCAGAAGGAAAAGAAGAAATATGTGAGCAGATTGTATGGCCACACATTTACGCATCTATTCGAGAAAGTGAGTACATAAAATCATTTCCACCATCCTCTAGTCCGGCCATCAACTCTTGACCAAACATTTTATATTGTCTTCTAGTCATTCCAACATGGTCCTATCTCATTCTGAACGAATCACCACTAGCAAATTCTTATATGTAAAGAAGCATTAAAAAATGTATAATCTGAAAGAAATACTACCATTTCAATATAATTATGATTAAAACTACATCATTTCACTTATTAAAAGAACACGGAGCGTGTAACGGATAACAGGTGAGTGTGAAAAACCAAATTTGGAATGCAAATTCAAATGAAGAAATGGACCTGTTTGGCAACTGCTTCCGGCTTATCCGGAGTTTCCAGAATTGATTTTCTAGGTAGCATAGGATCAACCAATAACTCCAAAAACGCTTGAACAGCATCCTCAGTAGGACACACATTTGAGATGCACATGATTACCTTAAATGTAAACAGCGGAAACCGACGTGTTGGCTTAAGAGGGTTTATTAATCAAAAGAAACATATTGAATAACACATTTGATAACCCATTAAAGTAAACAGAAATCAACACACCTTCTACCAAAATACATATGCTTTATAAATATGATGTCCATTCTTATGTTTTTCTATATCAAACAATAAATCCGGCAACGTTGGCCATAACACGATTGTAATATACAAATACATTAATACAAATACAACATATAAAAAATACTGAAACACTACAAGAAAAAGAAACAATGAGAAAACACAAACACATGTGTGTAACACTTCAAATAAAACAAACTATTAGCACATCAAAATTTATATAGATGAGCTAAAAACAATAACATTGCAATAAAATATATGAACAAAGCAGGGGCACACAAATTTCCAAGTTTACCAAACAAGCTCAAACGTTAAACAAAACAAGAAAATTTAGTTATTAATCCCAATGGTCAAACTGTAACAAAGAGAAAAAAATGAAACCCCAAATTTTGAATTGATTTCCTTTCACACACATGATCAAATAATCCAACCATCACCTCCAACGCACACAAAATAAAAGAAACGGATTTATAATAAATAATCACATTAAAAATATTTTTTTAAAAAAAGTGAACTTTTATTACAAAACACAAAATTTATAACAAGGTAGATGCTTTAATGTGTATTTTTCAAAGAAACTAGTACATCTAACGACAGAAATAAAAATCCGATCAAACTTTACCAGAAACAAGCAAACCCACTTAACTAAACAAGAAAGTAGAACTCCAAAACATATACTTGATTAAAACTGAGACTTTACCGAAAAACAAAGCGAAAAAGGCAAACAGAAATTAGGGTTTTGTAATTTTGGCTTGTTTTATATAGAGAATCAAAGAGGTTTTAAAGCAGCTTATTTTTCACTGTTTTCTCCTTGTGTTAGACTCCTGCTAAAGCACTGAAAGCGTTTCTTTACTTGTTAAGTAACGGAATTTTATTATTATTAAATTAATATTTTATTCTTCTGATACGGCGTCGTTGTTAGGTCTTTCTGTCTTGCTAGAATCCAAAACGGCGCCAATATTTGTGGACCGGACTGATAGGGCCGGTATATGGTCTGAATTTTTTTTTCTTTTTAGTTTTTATGACTTCGTCCTGACTAATCTGGACATATCAGCTTCGTACACTTATTTTTTGTGGGTAAAACTTTTAGCGAGAACTTTCTGCATATACAGGAACTCAAACTCGAAACATACTTAAGCGATACTAAACTGTTTACCACTTGCATCAACTCGTTAGTTATAAAATATTGTAAGAACAATATTTTTAAAAGGAGATATTTTATGTGAAATAACTCACTTTTAACGGGTCTTTAATTATTTCAGTTGAATTATATTTGTGAAACAATACGTTAATTGAGTTTATTTCAGTTCATATATTGTTGATACAATATACAAGAGAATGTGAGATCGAACATATTTACACTTAACATCTTCCGATTTATAAATAAAAATGAATTTAAATAGTATATACATTGTATGAAATCATATATTAAAATAATTGCAAACATACTCTTTATCCTTCTAAAATGATTTCTTATTAATTTTTTGTCAAAAAATTTTATATTCGACATTTTATTATTTAAAATTTATTATTGATACAAATATAAAAAAAATATTTTAAAAATTCCTATAAAGTAGTTTCTGAATATTGTTGATCGACATAACAAAATATCAAGACAAATGTAAATGTTCCATACACATCAACTACAATAACAATTATAATGTTATATTTTACAAAAAAAGATAATATAAAAATGTAAAAGAATATATTTGTTACCCATAATTTATACATATGCAATTTTAAATAAATTTTAAATATTTTATGTTCTACTCACATAATTCGTAACTCGCATATCAATATATAAATGTTTCATGTTCTATATAACAATAGGTTTACAATATTTCATGTACATATTCACACATAACTTATGCTATAAGAACTCGTGGAGTAGTTCCAGTGGTAAATAATGATATATTTCATTCATGTGATTCAAGTTTGAGCACAATGTATGCACGGTGTGTACGTTATTAAAGGGCTAAGAAAATTGAACAAATACTAATTACACCAGCATATTCAAAAAAAAAACTCATGCATATAGATTTTTTTGATAAATTATAAATGTTTTATGTTCTTATTTTAACTACCCGTTTGCAATATTTAATTTTTCATTCACGCGTAATTTATGCATATTTTAAGTTAGTCAAATTTATTTGTAACATTTCGTATTTTGGTCACATAAACAAGGATAAACATTCGTTCGAGCTGAGTTAAATAATTTAAAGCTAGTTAAATTTTATTTTATAATTTAAACTTTATTTGAAATTTTTGAGTCGAGTGGAGTCTATAAAATTCGAGTCAAGTCGAGTTATTTGAGTATCTATTCAAATTTATTTGTAAACATTTATAATGTTATGGTACTAATCAGTTCAAATTTAAACAACTTTCTATAACTATATACAATACATAGATATTTCTTTATATATATATACATACAGACAGAATTAAGAGAATCGACTCGAACTTGAAAACCGATCTATTTAATTATTAAAAATTTCAAGTTATTTAAAATTTTATTTTATAACTCTAACTTTATTTAAATTTTTTTCAAATCGAGCAAAGTTTATGAAATTACAAGTAGAGTTTTTTTTTTAGTTTCGAGTCAACATTTTTTATTTTTTCAAGTTAAATTTTGTTCACCCCTACTCATAACCCAAATATATCTATTAAATTATAAATAACTATGTATCAATGAATAGATATTAAAAAAATAACTTATCTTAACAACTATATTGCCAAAAACTACACTGTGCAAAAAAGTTGATACACAAAATATGCAAATTTAACCTAACTTTACAATATTGGATAAGATAAGTTGCACAAAAAGTTTTCGTTTTACATTGATTCATGATCATTGAATAAGTGTAAATTAATGGTTGAGATTAAAAGTTGAAAATGATAAAAATTTCATAGAAAAAAATGAAAAGTAAATGATCTCAGTCATCAATTTATATTTATCCAATGATCATAAATCAATGTAAAATTCTTTAATTTTCACATTACGTAGGTGGATTCAAACCATATATAAGATATCATTTCATCACATTTTGCATATTTGCATTCAAATTAAAAAAAAAACATGTAATAATATACATAGATTTGCAAAGGTTTAAATGAAAAATAGGTGCTCAAAATATGTCTTTTTTGAACTTTAGGTGTCTGAAGTATTTTTTTATAAAAATAGGTGCCCAAAGTTTTAAAAGTTATAATTTTAAGTGTCTGACCGTTAATGGGTGTTAAATTTTTTTAACCAATCAATGTTTGACACGTGACATATTTAATTATAACTTTTGAAACTTTGAGCACCTATTTTTACAAAAAAATACTTTAAGCACCTAAAATTATAACTTTTAAAACTTTGGGTACCTACTTAATTGTATCATCTACATTTTTGTCGGAACCACCGGCTCCAGGGCTCCCCTTTGCCCCTGGCACCTCTCCGCTTACTCCGTGTCCGCCGACTTAATTGTATCATTGCACGTTTCATATAAGTTTAATCATAGATTCCATTTATTTTTCCGGCAACAAGAGAGTCCGGAGTATGAACACAAAGTCATTCATTTAAAAGCTGATAAAACAAACCTTGTTTTCCAGTTAACTTTGTACGGAAGTCATCGAAGTCGCTTGATGGGCCATCAGCTGTAACAAATGTATCTAATTCTATCTCAGCACAGCGATGAAGCCTTTCTAAACCGGCCTCGGCCTCCCCTAAACAAAACAGAAATTCCGAGTTCAATCAACCATGCCAGAAAAGTGCTTCAAATAACTCTCAGGTGCATGATAACTTTGAAATAAAAGCTAAACCAAAGACAAGCGGTAAAGTTGCTACATTCTACACTCAACTCCACAATAACATTTTAAAGAGCCAAAAAATAAAACCCCGGAAGTATCTAAAAATGAAGATTCTCAATTTCTTTTTCTTTTTAAAGATTTTTCACATATTTGGAGGATAGTAGCTTCACACTCAAGTATCGGATACGGATGCTGAACATAGATACTTTAGGAAAATGTAACTTAGAAAATCTTCAAGAGCCTTTTCCCTCGACTGCAAAAGAGGAATTTCTAGGTTATCCAAATGTGTTACTGAAAGAAGTTAAAATTTTACCAATGTTGTGAAAGCAGAGGACGACTGAAAAAGACATTATTAGTATCCATACTCCCTTGATCTTAGCAGCTTATTCATTCCTGGAATCCTGGTCATTATTCCTACTATCTACTATAGCCAAAAGCCTTAAAATCCTATCCCACAATAAACTCGATGTAGACAGACCGTAACGTGGTCCCATTCTTGTACCAGGACCAACAAAAAGTTGAAGCTTACCAGCAGAACTCATAACCACAAGGCGGTGTGCATGTCATGTGCATACACCCTAGGTTCTTTTCGATCGGCCGCTTGCACTTGGGACAAATCTTTGAATTATTTAGTATCCTGAAATAGCATACAACAACAGTGGTAAACAGGATAGCTAGACCTCCATCATATTTTATCCAAGCAAACAGACTATGTAAATGAATGAAGCTGATAATACGTGGAACAGAATAAATAAAAAGTAGCACAGGTTTTGCAATAAAAAATATATATTAGTTCAAATATGTTAGCAACTCAGTAATACAGTGTTAACAATGAATAAGTATCCCCTAAACCCTAAACAAAACCATAAACCATAGACCCTAAACCTTACACTATAAAACATAAACAAAAACCATAGACCCTAAACACTTAAACAACTCAATGTGAGAATTCTTAGGGAATAGGTTAGACAAAGCCTCTTTCTATTACTACAACTCAAAAAAAGTTCAGCACCCGAGGTCGGAAAAGCGGTGATGGGCAGATCATATTGGTGATGGTAGATGGTCGGACTCGATCCTACACGTTCATGTTATATTTGAAAAGTTTGGAAAGAAAGAAGCATGGCTAATATTTTTAGTGATCTGATGAAATCTTCGGATGAATGAAACCAAACTGTGCATAGGCCAGGGAAATTTCGATGAAATGTGAGGAAACGGGGCTCATCTGATTTCAAGACTCGGGTTCTGGTGCTGGAGCGGGGGCCTCAACAGCGGTTGGAGAGCCTTAACGACAATGCTCATGCTTGGACGGAACTTGACTTCGTATTGCATGCACAATGCTGCCACAGCTGCTAACTGCATCGACAAAACGTATTGAAAACCGGTGTTTGAACACGAAAACATCTTGGAAAACCTGTTCGAGTTAAGAAGACATGGAACGATAGAAGTACCTTAGCAACTTCTTTAGGAGGATACTCTCCCTTCGGTTTTGGATCTACACATTGCTTAACTTTATCTTCACTCAGTCTTGGAGTAAACTAATTCGAGAAAAAATAAATGTCAAAGAGTTGGTCACATTAAAAGCGAATACGAAAGATCGAGCAAGAAATAAACAAAACAAGAACGCACCATCACACTAGATAAAGAAAAGGGAAAAGATTGACAGAAAGAATAGAAAGCATTAGCTAGCTCACCCAGGTAACTAGGCTTTGCTGTCCACGCGGCATCGTGTGGTCGACAGGTTAGAAAAATAGACAAGCATTAGCTACTGACTGGTTGGTTTCATACAGAAAAATAGACATAACATAAAAGGAGCTTAGAAAGCATACTCTAGAGCATGATAGCCAAAAGTCCGCAAAACTCGAGTGGAATATAGACAAGCAGCCATGTTAGGAAACTGGTTTGAGAGGTTAAAATCTGCAATCTTCGCTCGGAAGTCATCAAAGAGAAGGACATTGCTAGATCTGATATCGCGGTGCATAATAGAGGGTTGAACCGTCTGGTGCAAGTATTCCAAGCCCCTTGCTGCATCGACTGCAATCCGTACCCGTTGCATCCAGTCAAGAACAGGACCTGGCTTTGCCCCTTGAACCCCCTTCCTTCCTAGAATCACCAGAAAAAAAAAGTACAATAATAGTGTTTATTTTGTATAAAAAGATCTTGTCCGAAAAAATTCTACCAGGAACTAATGCATAAAACGATGACTTCACAAACCATGCAATACATCATGTAGTGATCCCAGTATCGCAAACTCGTATGCAAGCTCGCGGTGGTTTCCTTCGAGTTCGACACCATAAGTTATAACCTTGCAACTCGACAAAATTGTCATGCTTCAACCTTGAAACCCTTGAAACCTAACAAAGAAAATTCGTGAAGTTGCAGTGCTAACATAAATTTGCATCATCTTTCAAATTGCCAACGCACCTGAGTCAGAAACTCAACATCTGACTCGGCCTCAGACGAAACATCAAGCTTTTTCACAGCTACAGCTTTTCCATTGTTCAAGTTTGCATAATAAACTCTTCCGTATGAACCCTCGCCGATCAAAGCCTTTGATCCGAAATTCTCAGTCTTTTCTTTCAATTCTTCCGATGATAATGCAGGCACTTCGATAGGCGGCGGTGCTGGTTTTTGCAATTCGTGCTTGGCAGGAGCTGCCACCTTTGAGTTCTTTTGATTCCCTGAAAGCACATAACATCAGCAATGACAAATTATAGAAAGAACACAAGCTTGCAAACAGAAATATATGTGTGTGTGTGTATATATATATATATATATATATATATATAACGATATTCGAATATTGCACAGACTCCTCAAAATAGTTTTCTTATCTTAGCAAGTAAACACAAATCCCTCCCTTTCCAAACAAAGCATACCATCTGTATCATGATCAGGGATCCTCAAGTTCTCGTTTTCATGCGGTTGGTAACTCTCCCCGATCAGACACGAACAGCAAAGCCATCGACGCATCCTTGATCTTATCCTCAGATGCAAATCGTCAGAATTTTCTAGTTAAACAAAGTAGCCAGGAGGAGGTGCCTGCGCCTGCATAAAGTTTTACAAACTCATTAACAATCCAATGAACATAGAGTAAAATCAAATTAAACTGTGATAATCGAAACAAACATATATGAAGAACTAGGCCGAAACCGATTTTCCCTAAAGCCAGGACTAGGAACAAGCTGAAAATTGATGACATGTAAGAGACATTTAACATAATTGATTAATCAAATGTTATGAGGAGGATTTTCGATGACATTCGAATTCATAAAAAACTGAAGGAGATTAATAGACCCATTAAGCCTTGTCGCCGGCCGATAGAGATAAAAGGGTCTATGAGAATTCACAAAACAAATCAAAGACTCAAAAGATAAACGAAATCCTTCAACTTTAAATTTGAAAAAAAATGAGGAAATATAATATAGTTGAAAAAAACAATGGCGACAGATAAGCACACGGAAACAACACAGCTTTACAGGTTCGAAACCGAAACAAAAAGGATTAAAATAGATAGAATTTGAAAAACAAATCCAGTTATATTAATGATAGTACCAGACTTTTTTCTCTCTTTTTTATTGTTGAAAAATCTGATGTGTTTCTCTTCTAGAATTTGGTTGTTTATCAATACCCAGACAAGAAAGCCAAGGACCCACACTTTGTTCACAGCTCCTAAGAGAGTCCAAGTCATCAATTGTTGTTTAGGAGAGAGGAGTTGACCAGCAAAAACAGTTGGACAGATTCTGGAATCGCCTGGGGTTCACCAAGGCCCTGCTTGTTTTGATGGTCTCGGTGCAGGTTATGTACCATCACTTTGTCCGTGTGTACAAAAGCGCACTTAATCATCTTGTTGACTTATAAAGTGAATAAGACTCTCAGACGATGGAAGAATGGTAGTTCCGGTGATGATGAAGATGGTTTTGTGGTGGTAAAGGTGGTTCCGAGGTGGTGGTCGAATATTCTGGACCGATTTTTTGTTGAAGAAAAGTAATTGTGTCTCTGCTCTCTGTTGCATGGCCATTTATAAGGGTTCAGACTGATAACAGGCGTCATAGGGAGATAGAGCCTTCTTTAATGACCATTTGCAGGTTATGTTCGCTCAAGGTCAAAGTGGCTGTCCGTATGTCCAAAGGTTCGAATCCTATGAAATTCGTATAGTGGCGGTTCGCAGGTTGTAACACATGATTACGAGGGATGCGTGAAAATTATGTGAAGTCTAAAGCTCTATCTTGCTTATGATGCCCAGAATCCGGATATTTAGTGTCCACGCTTCATTCTTTCATGATTCAATTGTTAATACAATGTTGCTTCTCAAAGACCAACCTCCACAAATTTGCAGGATTCACTAACTGCTCTCAAAGGCCGTTGTATTCCACCTCCGCGAAGAATGCCATCTTTCGAAATCAAGGAAATCTTAGGTTTCAATCAACTCTATGAGGAAGAAAAATGATATGCTGCCAGCAATTATCGGCTATATGGAGACAGAGGTGGATTAGATACAGTACTCTAAGGTCCAAACAGAACTTAAAAAATGAAATATTGTTGCCTTGTCTTCCTAATCCTATAATCATGGTTTATGTTCAGTGAGCAGTAATGCATACAGTATAGAAAGGGTTCGAGACGACTCAGAACGAAGAGGTCAAAGTCCTCAAGATCCAGTTGTCGAGGTGATAACTCCTGATGTATACAGTAACTATCGAGCAGATGGTTCAAGGGATCCTTTTTCTGGTATCTGGTCTCGGACTTTGAGAATCAAGATTGAAGAGACCGAATCGAGAAACTTGACGTTATAGTTCCTGTAAATCTTCTGCTTAAAGCAAAGGTGGCTTGTTAATTAGGTAATTTATCATTTTGTTAACTGAACATGCCCCTACGTCAATCCTAATCTTCAGTAAGAGCTTCTTCTATTGTCGAAATTTATTTCGGGTGTTTAATACGCCGGACCATCTGCACAAACTCTTTAGCGAAAATCCGTTGCGATGATATTGTTCTACCATTTAAATAATTTGATTACAAAAGACTATGTAACTTGGATTTGGATGTGAGGAAGTCGGGGGAAGCTGTTGTTGGATTGTAAGGATACAATGGGTGACAGAATTCAAGTCTTCCTTGCATGAAACCCCATTGTTCTCGAGCCTTTCGAGAGTATAAGGTATGTTTTGACCTTATTGGATATTTGCTTTAATAACTTGATTATCGAACCCTTCTCTGATCTTTAATGGCTTGGTAGGCCTGAAATCGAGAAGTGTTAATTCTGAATCGGAACTTCCTCCGATCTTTGGTTGATCTGCTGAGGCTGTATCAACAGTTGAATGCAAATATAAAATGGTAGAAAAATGATAAACTAGACATGAGATTACTGTTATGGCCAAAAAAAGACATGAGATAAATGTATTCTTGTTCTGCATTAGGATCTGCATGAGTTCTTCAGAGCTATGTGTTTACTTGGATTCGGGTGTGAATGTAAGATACAAATATGTAACTGACACTGGTGATTATCCACATATACGAGAATATGACATCCAAAGGACTCTCCAAATACATGAAAATATTACGTACCCCCGACACTCCATTCTAGTATGACTAACATATCCCTAGGCCTAGCCAAGTCCATGTTCTTGTATCTGGAAATGTTGTTCTGTCTGGCTTGATGTTTCAAAATCCTACCTTTTTTGTCTTGATCTGAAGTCAGAGTTTAATTCATCTGATTCATACAACCACGTTTAAAGGTAGATTCCGACAAGTTTGAGACTCGAATTCTAAATGTTGACGTATTTGATGTTGGTATTTCAACTTCTTTCACATGTAGTTTTTGGCAATATCGAAAAATTGCGGAGTGGAGCTCTAGGAGAATACCTTTGTTTCAAGCTTTCCTTGGAACTCTAAGTTTTGAAGTACATGTTGGAACAAATACAAACTGATAAAACCACAGCTTAACATCAAAACAAGGCATGGAATGTACAAGTATGGCTTGTGGTTTTTGATGCAATTATGGCATTACACAAACTCTTGTTTTTACGAACTTAAATCAATTCCACAATGAGTTTCGACTTTCTACGACATGTATACTTCAGCATAACTAAACTAAAATTAACTACTAAGATTAAACCCATCAATATATAATGAAATTCAAGAACCTTTTATTCTTTACATACAGTTTCTTACATATTCAACTTTCTCACATACTTCAGCATAACAACTGCAACAAGTTAGTCGACAACATATTGCCGGAACAGACTGTGTACGAAAAACTTAGTTATTATATGTAACCACTCAACTATATAACATTGAGGACACAAAATTTGAATGAATTGGTGTTTGAAGTTTGAACCCGGGAATGGGGAGAAGCAGGATAGGGTGATGCATATAACTTAAATCTTCAAGACCAACTTTCGCTGGAATTAGTTTACAAATGGGCATCTGTATGTGAAACGAGTAAACCTGGACAGATTCTCAACTAGGAGGAGTGCCCTCTCCTTTGGCTTGATGGGCGGCTTCTAAGCACTCCTTAGCTCGATGAACCTTCGACTGAAGGTAGAAGCTCCCAACCTTGGCATTCTTCTCGAATAAATGGTCGTACTTCTACAATAAAGCAATGGAAGAAGTTTTAAAGGTCATTCGAAACTAAATCTACCGAAAGGAAAAAGAAAAGATATTCTTGAAATACTAGCCTTAATTATCTCCTCCCAAGCGGCATCCTCACTTACACCAAGAATCTGCCTAGCTTCTTGCTCCGTCGTGACTTTACCGGCTCTACGGGCAGCATTTTGTAGTGTCTCGTGAGTAACACCAGATTTAGCAGCATCTGCGATAGACTTACAGTTCAGAAGATTGACACATATGAAGCAAACACAATAGCTGCCACTATAAAAATATTACTAATCGCCTTGTTGTTGCATCTGTGATAGACTTACAGTTCAGAAGATTTAGCAGCATCTGCGATAGACTTACAGTTCAGAAGATTTAGATGTTATATTTACTTATTAGCAAACAACATATATGTCAAAAAAGAAAATAAGAATGGGTTTAACAAGTCACACAAATTTCCCAATAAGTGGTGTCTGCTATGGTGATTATATCACTCAATTGTACTATTTTTATAATAATAGCTTCATAAAAAATCAATAAAAAACAAGTTACTATTTTCACAGCAAAGTAAAAACACGATATAACAATAGCGTAATGCTGAACTAACTTGCAAGTGCTTGACGGTATGCCTGAACAACAGCCCGAGCCAATATACCCGAGCCCATTACAATTAAGTTGGCAAGAATCCTGGCAGCCTGCATAAAAGGACATATGGATAAGTGAAGAATAATGATAATACCATCACAGCAAAAGAGTATAATAATAGTTATAATTTTACACTCATCTACAGCTACCATATCGATATCTTCGATCTATGTTCTTATCAGGAAGAAGACAGCATTTCAAATCTGAGAATTCTTGAAATCAGAGTCAAAACAAAAGGGAAATGAAGGCAGCTCCAACAAAGCTGACTGCAAACTTCATAGCTCTTGCAAGCAGTTTAATGTAATCTCGAATCACAAAACCGATAAGAACCGTAAAGTTAATGATAGGAATTCAAACTCATTTCCTTAAAATATTTCGTAACCAAAAATATGCTAAAGAAACCAACATTCAATAAACGAACGACCGAGATTCAATAAAGTTAAAATCATTCTTATATACAATTACATTCATAACATTAAAATCAATATGAACGTGAAGATGTGAATTTAGATTCATTTCCCTCCAATCTAATCACAACCAAAAATATGTAAAAGAAGTCAAGATTGAATAAAAAAAAGCTGCAAATAACAGAAACATTTAATCCCTCTAACATCAAACTTTAGATAAAAATATTAAGAAATAGAGGTATTGAACCATGATCCAACTTCACCAAACGATCCAGATTTTAATTTCACCACGAACAGGAACCCAAAATCCTTTAAAATCACATCAGCCGCTTGAAAAATCAAAAACCCAAATTTAAAATGATCCTAAAAAGAAAGTAAAAAAGCTGAACCGGATCAAGTATTACCCAATATATCGCGGCCGACTATCAAAGCCTGAATTACCTAAATATTCAACAAGCAACCTAAATCACCCAAACTAGCATTGAGAAACAATTCCCCAATTTTATTCAAATTTAATAATAATTCATCGTAATAAATAAAAATTCATGCAGCTGAATTCGGAAAATAGATTAGAGAAGGCTTAGGACGTACCATGGCAGATCAGAATTCGATTGAATCGATGCTTTAGATGACAAAAGACGTTCTTCCTTTTCACCCCGATAAGAAATACTAACAAGAAATTTTTTATTTTGATCGGAACATAATCATAAATCTAAAATGATGGGAAAAAAAAGGAATTACTGTTTTTAAACTTTTACTACATTTGAACCCGTTGAGTGGCGTAAAGGATAATATATTTTAGGACAAAATACACAAATAGTCACTAAACTATCTCTAGAAATATAAAAATAGTCACCAAACTTTCAAAAATTACATAATAGTCATTAAACTTAGTTTTTATTATAAAATGATCACTGAGCCGCTAACCGTCGTTAACTGAAATATATGACAATTACGAAAGTTTATATAATAGCATATTTAATTCTCAATATTTACACATTCAATCAATCTAGGCATCAATAATGAGGGTTAAATTAGAAATAAATTGATTAAATGTGTCAATATGAAGGATTAAATATTATATTTTCAAATTTTTGTAGCTGTCACGTACCCAACTAACGACAGTTAATAGCTCAGTGACCATTTTGTAACAAAAACTAAAGTTTAATGCCCATTATGTAACATTTGAAAAATTGATGACTATTTTGTATTTTTAGAGATAGTTTAGTAACCATTTGTGTACTTTACCTTATATTTTATCTAGGTGACTCAGGTTCGAGTATCATGTATTTACAGTGTGTGTGAGCTTTATTAAAGGGCTAAAAAATTTAACAGGTACAACATATTCAAAAAAGAAAACTTTTACTATATTTTAGGTAGAATGACCTTTCTGTCCCGCAACTTGACCAGTTTAGTCAATTTAACCCTTAATTTCTTATAGCGTTCCTTTTAAGCTTATATCAGTAACTAAAATATATTATTTTTTCATCTAAATATTTAAAGTATTTTTGGTTAGTAATTATTCAAAGTATATTTTGTGATCAAAATAGGTACTTAAAGTCGGCATGTGGCATTAATTGAAAAAATTATTTTAGATATCTATTTTGACAAAAAATATATTTTAGATACCTACTTTAACTGAAAAAATATTTTAAATACCTAGTGAAAAATGTGATATACTTTAGGCAGCTATTTTGATAAAAAAAATAATGTATGTATCTATAAAAAAAATTGTCATTCTTTAAATACTGATTTACAATATAAAATTTCCTTTTTAATATAATTAGCTTTTCAAATGTGTTACAATTTTAATTTAATGTGTATTTTATTTTTTTACATACGATATTATTACATTTGAATCTAAACTCACTTTACTATTGATTTTAATTTCATTATTACTCCATTGCTCATTCAAAACGGACCATTAGATACGGATATACCTAGAGGGGCGGTCGCCCCTTAAAAATTTTAAATTCCTATGATTTAAAGATTTTTTTTTAAATTTTTTATAGATTTCTTATTAAAAACTATTTTTGTCCCCCTAAAATTTTATAAGTTTGCCTCTTAAAATTTTATAGTTTCGCCCCCTAACATAAAGTTTTGCGTATGTCCCTGCTATTCGACGTGTTAATAAATCCAATAAAGTATGGGTGGACTTAATAAAAAGTTTTAAATGTATTATGAATATTAAAGTATATTCTTTATATATAATAAAAATAAAATCATTGTTAAAACTAATTATTGTTAGATAAACAAAAAAAGTAATTATATCAATAAATATAAAAAAATGAATTAAATCACTTATAAAGATTAAAAAAACTATAAAAATATGTAGAAAGTGAATAATAAATCAACAACAAAAAAACCTAAGTATCTGCCTTGTTTATGAGAAAATATATCATGAGTCATTTCCGTCACATCATTCATGGGACCAACTAAATGCATCACTTTCATTAATTTTTTCATCTCATCTTTTTACCAAGTGAATCTTCACTAATATTTACTGTAAATTAAATTTAAAAATAGTTTTTGCCAAGTGAAGATTCACTTGGTAAAAAGATGAGATAGAAAAATTAATGAAATGAATGCATTTGATTGGTTGGTCCTATGGATGACGTGGCGGGAATGACCATGATATAATTTCTCCTTGTTTATATATAGGGATATGATCTAGTTACACAATGTAAAAGATTTAACTTTTACTCGTTTTTTGGATCATTGGATGAGTGAAACGGATGATTAAGATTAACAGTAGGTTATGTAAAGATTATCACTTGATAAAAAAGAGAGTAAAAAGTTAATCCGAGTCATCTATTTTCTCATCCAACGATCTAAAACATATATAAAACTAAAAAATTTATATTCATTGTAAGTAGATCACCATTTATATATAAAATGTACACTAACTTTGCTTATGTTTGATTTTAAATGATTATCCACATGGGATCTGTTTTTGCCAGTCTCGAGCAAGAAAAGGAAAGAAAACGATCATAATCGTTGACGTGTTCGACGTTTTGTTTGTGGGTATATTTGGTTGGATTTGATTCGTTAAATAATTTTTTATTTTTTATATTAATTTTGTGTTTTGAGATTTAGTACTTTATTTTGATAAAATAGTTATAATTTAGGACTTTTAAACGATATTTGATAAACTTTAAAGTCTTTTTCGTGGATACATTTTAAAATTTTTGTAATTAAACAAAAAATAATTAATAATTTATATATAGTATTTTTAAAGTTATTTTACCACTTTCAAGTATAAAATATTTATTTTTATATTATAAAACAATTAAAATTAATTATAAATTAAATAAAATTTAGATTCAATTCGATTCAGATAACCATATTTTTTAAACTAATGAATCATAAACTCGTTCAAACATTACAATTCAGATTTTTTCAATTTTTCGATTTTTGTTGCTCAACCTATTTTGCCAACAAGAGATTCTCTCAATTTTCCTTTGGTTTAAATATGTTAAAGATCCTTATACTATTATAAAATTTAGAATTTAGTCTCTATTTGATTTTTACAAAATTAAGTATGTATTATTTTTATTTAAAAAATTTAGCCTTTATATTTATTTTTATTATACATTATTATTTTAATTAAAACTATTACCGTTGTACTATTAATATTAAAAGTAGATATAATAATTTATTAATTAACGGTGTCGGTACAAATGGTACAAGAAAGACCAACAAAATTACAAGTACATGCCCACAATAAATAGAAACGCTTACTCATACAAAGACCACATTTCTATGAACAAACGAATTAGGTAAAAACCAATAATAATAATTAAAACCAAACACTAATCAAAACATCATTTGGGAAGTTCACTCTCAAGCTTTCTTTTTAACCCACTTGAACAAATTAAGAGAATGTGTATTATGGGCACCAAAGAATAGGAAGCAATACCATAGCTCTCAAATGCAATGCTCAAACCCTTATTCAATGGACTTGAAACTCTTCGATGTCCAAGATCTCCCTTCATGGTGTCTTGTTTTATTCTTTTCGGGGAACTAGAGCCTGAAATTTTTAGTTTAGACAGATAGATTAGAACAGGGACGGACGTAGAACTTTATGTTAGAGGGACGAACCTATAAAATTATATGGGGCGAACCTATAAAATTCTATGGGAGCAAAAATAGATTTTAAGTAGAAAATATATAAAAAATTCTAAAAAAATTTAAATTATATAGTAATTTTAAATTTTTAAGAAGCCCCTCCAGCCCCCTCTAAATCCATCCCTGGATTAGAATATGGGATCGATTGTTAGATGATCATTTATTAGCTGTTGGTTTAACTGAAATGTTACTTACATGAACGTTGTACTTTTGTGGTTGATCTTTTTGAACTCAGTAGTGAGTTGGCGGTGGAGGAGAAGCGTAGATATAGGCTGGAGGTGGAGGTGATTTTACGAGTGGGGGAGGTGAGTGATAGTAGTATGGGGGAGGTGGTGAGGGGGATGGAGGTGGTGGGGATTTGTAGTAGTAGGGTGGTGGTGGTGGAGAGTGGACGGGTGGCGGTGGAGATTTGTAGTAGTAGGGACGACTAGGAGATGGTGATGGTGGAGGAGGGGAGTTGTAGTGGTAAGCTGGTGGTGGACCTTTTACTGGTGGCGGTGGTGATTTGTAGTAGTATGGTGGTGGTGGAGAGTGAACTGGTGGTGGTGGAGATTTGTAGTAGTAAGGTGGTGGTGGTGAAGGAGATGGTGGTGGTGGAGACTTGTAATAGTATGGTGGTGGTGGAGAGTGGATTGGTGGTGGTGGAGATTTGTAGTAGTAAGGTGGAGGAGGAGATGGCGATGAGGGAGGTGGAGGTGGAGATTTGTAGTAGTATGGAGGTGGCGGTGATGGAGTTGGAGGTGGTGGGGATTTATAGTAGTAAGGAGGAGGAGGAGAGTTGTAGTGGTAGGTTGGTGTCGAAGCCTTTACTGGAGGTGGTGGTGATTTATAGTAGTATGGTGGTGGAGGAGAATAGACCGGTGGTGGTGGAGACTTGTAATAATATGGGGGTGGAGGAGATGGTGAAGGAGGTGGAGGTGACTTGTAGTAGTATGGTGGAGGTGGTGAAGGCGAAGGTGGTGGTGGAGACTTATAATAGTATGGTGGGGGTGGAGAATGGACCGGTGGTGGAGGGGATTTGTAGTAGTATGGTGAAGGTGGTGGTGATTTGTAAACATAGATAGAACTTGGTGGTGGTGGTGACTTGTACACATATGGTGGAGGAGGTTGTGACTTGTATACGTATGGTGGAGGTGGAGGTGACTTGTAAATGTAAGTAGGCGACGGTGGTGGTGGAGACTTATAGTAATAAGGAGCCGGGGTCGGCTTCGGCTTCTCGCACTCCTTGTAAGGAGTCTTTGGGGCATAGGCAAATGGCTCAGCCTTGAGAACAACCTCATACTTGTCCTTGGACTTCACCTCGAGCACGGCACCCTTGTCGCCACCATGTAGGCTAGTGGCAATGTTGCATGGTGAACCCTTGGGTGGGGCATGGAGCTTGGCCCGACATGCCTTAGCACCATATTTGACATAGTCAAATCCTTTAACTGTAGCGCTGAATTTGCCATTGTTTTTAGTTGTTCCATAAGTTGTGATCTGCTTTTCTCCATCCTTGCAAGTTACTTCCACAACAGCCCCTGTTCCATGTGCAATAATAACCAAAGGCAACAATTGTATTTAGGGTTCAATTTTGTTTTTAAAAAAGAAAGCTACTAAACAACTAACGTGATATATATATATATATATAATTAGCAAATAAATTAAGTTTGAAACCAAAAAGTTGAAAATATGTGAGTTACTTGTACCTTCAAGATGTTTCTTGTCGTGTGATTTCTCTGGATAGCTCCAGTCATAGCACCTGTAACAGTAAACTTTACCAACAACCCTAACTATGAGTGGATGGGGATGGGGGTGAGGGACAGGGTAATATGGAGTTGGAGGAGGTGGAGACTTGTAGTAGTAAGGTGGTGGTGGAGAGGATGAGGGTGGTGGTGGAGACTTATAGTAGTAAGGTGGTGGAGGAGACTTTACTGGAGGAGGTGGGGATTTGTAGTAGTAAGGTGGTGGTGGAGAGTGTGATGGAGGTGGTGGAGATTTATAGTCGCTTGCATGTTTTGGTGGTGGTGGTGGAGACTTGTAATAGTATGGAGGAGGTGGGGAAGGAGATGGAGGTGGTGGGGATTTGTAGTAGTAAGGTGGTGGTGGAGAGGGTGACGGAGGTGGTGGAGACTTGTAGTAGTAAGGTGGTGGCGGCGAAGGTGATGGAGGTGGCGGAGATTTATAGTAATACGGGGGATCGACTACGTGTTTTGGTGGTGGTGGTGGAGATTTGTAGTAGTAAGGTGGCGGTGGTGAGGGTGATGGAGGTGGTGGAGACTTGTAGTAGTATGGAGGAGGTGGTGATGGAGATGGAGGCGGTGGGGATTTGTAGTAATAAGGAGGAGGTGGTGATGGGGATGGTGGTGGAGGGGACTTATAATAGTATGGAGGAGGAGGTGATGAAGACGGAGGTGGCGGAGATTTATAGTTATACGGAGGGTCCACTACATGTTTAGGTGGTGGTGGTGGTGACTTGTACACATAAGGTGGTGGTGGAGAAGGTGAAGGAGGAGGTGGAGACTCATACACATAAGGCGGTGGAGGTGAGGGAGAAGGTGGAGGATGTGACTTATAAGGTGGTGGTGGAGGTGACGAGTATACATAACTATCAGCGGACACCACGACGACATTACTCACAACAACAACGGCCAAAGCCACCAGCATTCGAGGCCAAAACCGACCCCTCACTGGGTCTCCCCTAGGAACTCTCATGATTTGGTTATGGCCTCTCCGGTGAACGGTGAGTGTATATATAGTTGAAAATAGTCGTTGATATAAGCTGTCAAGAAATGACTAATTTAATCAATTTAAAACTAAATTGATTTATTAAAAGGGAGGGTTCCTTGTAGGTTTATTTAATCGATTAATTAAAGCACGTTTTATGGCAAACAAATGCACGTTCATGGCCACCTTCCCTACTTCCCTTCCAATTTGCTATACTTTATTTATTCATTAAAAGTATTTTAATATTTGTTCTCATATTCCATGTGATTTCTTTCAACTATGAGGCCATTGCATGTGAAATGCAGTCAGCTGTTCTTGTGGTAACTAACGATATCAATGGTTCGGGGAAGGTTCGAAAAATAGGTCTTTCGAACTCATTAAGTGGTCTCACTAGTAAATGATAGCGCTGTTTCTTTTAGATGATAAGAATTCAAACAACAAAATCTGTACGGTATATGCTTTTAAAAGAGTAAAAAATATATACTATCATGTAATCACACTAGAACATTAAAAAAATAAATCTTTGCATATTAATTTCAAAAATTAATACAACTTATAAAGTTATAACTAAAATCCATTATTACACTGCACAAATAAACGAACTGACCAAATTACTTGAAAAATAAATTTAATTTCATTATCTAACTAAAATTGAGTTAAGTCCATGCTATTTAAAATGTAAAGTATCTCATATTGATATAAAGTTTATTCGAATTAAGAAAAATGTTTTTATAATCATCGATATTTAATTTATTGATTGGCTAATTCAGATCGAATATTGTAGAGGTCCATTGTGGAGACGACTTTCTCAACTCAATTTGCTTCGTACATTAAATGTATATTTAACTAATTGTTCGATCGGAGCCCAATGAGTGTTCGTAGTGAAAAGTAGATGAAATTCATCCTATGAGATTCAAGTTCGAGCACTTTTATCTACAAGGTGTAGCCTTATTAAAGGGTTAAGAAAAGTATGAACATATACAACCTTCTAATCACCTTAAGACTATTAAAAGAACTAATTATTCGATCTAGTGTAGTACATTTTTTTGACAAAACTTAATTTTAATCCTACCTAGATAGGAGGAAAATAGAGAGACTCTAGAAGAAATAAGGGGTGCTCCTGGTAGGTTTAGAACCCATGACCTAAAGGGAAAGAGCACGGTTATTTTCTAAGTGCAGTACAAATTGTTTTTAAGCAAAGATTACGGTTAATTTCTTAGAACTTTAGACAAAACCCTAAATGAATACATATAATCCTAAATTAAACACATACGCAATAAATAAATATAAATGGAATCAACGGGCTAGTTCAAGTGGTAAGCAGCTTAGTATCGCTTAAACAGGTCTCGAGTTCGAGGTGTTGTGTGAGTAGAAAATTCCCATTAAAAGACTCGCCCACCAAAACTAAACGTACTAAGCGTGTCGGTCCGTATTAATCAGGGCGAAGCCCTAAACATCAGAAGAGCAACAAAAAAATAAATATAAATGGAAGTCAACTGCCGAAGGTTATACTTATAAGCTAGATTTATTTGTTATATAAATTAGCTGTCAGATTTTTCAATAGTATACTTAATATAGTGCACAATTAATAACCTGTCAGAATAATTAAAACTCATAATTTTTTTAAAAGCAATGTGGTTAATATATACAAATATAGATGAATCCAGTCATTTCATTATAAATTAAATCCCACGTACCAATTTATATATAGGGTTAGATCATTCTCATAAAATAAGTTATAAATTTAATTAAATATATTAAAATATAAGCGATAAATAAAGGGGAAATATAAGGCTTTAATAAAAAATCAACCCCTAAATTATAGTTTTTGTTTGTTTTTAGTCTTTAAACTATTTTTTAGTTAAAATAAGTTCATAATCTATTATTTTTGGTCACTTTAAGTCCGGTAGTTATCTAAGTCATAAGATGTTGACACATCGCAAAGATTTTTTGATCAATAGATAGTTTATGGACTGAAAAATGACATAATTTATGTACTTATTTTGACAAAAAAAAAATTAAAAGCTTAAAATAACCAAAAAAATAATTTAAGGGCTGAAAATAAATTAAAAACATAATTTAAGGGTTGATTTCTTATTTAAGCAAAAATATAATAATTGTTGAAGTCATGATTGGACCGCTCTCATCTGTCCCTTTGTTTGTACGCTTAATTTCTAAACTCGTATTCACCTAAAATTGTTCGGTTCTTTAGGGTTTTTCCTTCTTCTAAATAAATAAAATAATTTTAGATTATCGTTTTTATATGTTTTAAAGTAATTATAAGTTTAAACATGGATTAATTTCGTCAAGCCAGATATGATTGTAAAAGCGACAAAACTCCCTTCCATCCGGGTAGAGTCAGGAAATTTTATTTGCTGTGTTATTATTTTAGGTGTTAATTCATATTTTATTAAAAGTATATTGAAATTAAATTATGGATGTTAATTTTCTTTAAAAGATCTTAATTATATTTTAAAACGGTATCAAACTCTTTTTAAAATGGTATTAATATTCATTTTTATATAAAATATACACATTTACCCATGCCCATGCTTCCATCGTGTATTTAATGTTGTTGCATTCTCACCGTCTTCAATCTAATACATTAATTAAACTCATACCCTAAAATTTTAATTTGAAGAAAGTATTCAAATCCCTATAATTTTAAAAATGGCCGCATACCCTTGCGTTTTGATAAAAAAAAAAACTAACCCCTAAAATTTGTACAAATTATAGGGATAAATTTTAGAATTAAACCCTTTTTAACTTATGAATTCCTTAAGACAAGGTTGATGTTGAGTAATGAAAGGGATTAGATGGCGTATTTGTAAAGGTAAAGACTAAAGAGGGGTAGTAGTGGATAAAAAAAAATTATTGGGTATGGCATCTATGAATAATGTTGGGGTCAACTTGTTTTTAGAGTTTGTTGTCTTAGAATTTTCTGTGAAGGTTAATCCTGTTTAATTTAATTAAGGCATGTGTAGGCATTTTAAGGAGCCTGATTTTGTGGATTTTGTTTCAGTTATTAACTAATTAATGTGCTAATATCTTTATTTGCAAGTTTCGAAGTTAACTGGTAAAGGTTGATTACCATAATAATAATAATAATAATAATAATAATAATGAAAGTTCTAGAACGGACAACGCACACTGTTGAACATCACTAACGTATTGCACCATTGAACACCATTAATTTTTAATAACTTTTAAATAATTATTAAAAATCTCAAAGTCACGACATGTAATTAATTATATTTCAAAAAAATTAAAAAAATTTATTTCATGAATCATTATCACAATCTCATCTGATCATACACAATTAAATAAACTCACATCATCTTTATTTTTCACATAATATTTTCAAATAAATTAAAAGGGTAAACTACATAAACGGTCACCGAACTTTTTGGGCAGATTCATTTTGGTCACCGTACTTTTAAAATGTTTGATAAGGTCACCCAATTTTTAGTTCAATTTCGATACGGTCCCTCCCGTTATCTTCCGTTAGAAGGTGACGTTAGTTTCGTTTTTCCTTAATAAAAAATCGGTAAACTACCCCAATCATCACTCAATTTTCTTCTCACACCTATTTTGATCACTAGAGTTTAATAATTTTCAATTTAATAACTTAACTTTTGAATTGTTTATATTTTGGCCACTTACAAATGACATGGTTATACAAATAGAAAAATTCGATTAATTCTTAAAAAAACTGGTAATGATTTTTTTACTTTGCTTATTAAATTTACCATATTTGATATTTTAATAAGCAAAGTAAAAAATTATTACACGAATCAAATATTCCAACTAACCAGTCCAATTTAATTGGTACAATATAAGATCGAGAATTGAATAATCTGAATTTAGCAATTAACCAAAATAATTTTTTAAGGATTAATCGAACCTGGTTTCATTACAAATTTTTAAAACAAACTATTTATATTCAGTTACGGTTCACAGTTTTAAGCAAAATTGATTATCCGATCTGATCTATTATGTACAACATTTCTAAATTTTATGCATTACAATATCTTATCGTCTAGTAATTTTGATACCCTTCTGGGTTTTTTTTAAGTTTTTACTCTGGTTAGGATTAATAAGTGTGAACTTTCAATTTTTGACTTTTTAGTTGTTTTTACACTTTTATCACAACCGAGCAAATATTAAATTTATCATATTACCATATTTTATATTTTAATAAACAAAGTAGAAAAATCATTTCCATAATCAAATATTTTGGTTAACTAGTTAATCGATTATATGATTTAATTGATACAATATAAGATCGAGAATTGAATAATCTGAATTTACCAATTAACCAAAATATTTTTTTAAATTAATCGAATTTTTCTATTTGTATAAACATGTCATTTGAGTGTGGCCAAAATATAAGATCGAGAATTGAATAATCTGAATTTACCAATTAACCAAAATAATTTTCTAATGATTAATCAAATTTTCTATTTGTATAAAAATGTCATTTGATAGTGGCCAAAATCTAAACAATTCTAAAGTTAAGTTATTAAATTAAAAAAATTAAACTCTAGTGACCAGAATAGGAGTGAGAAGAAAGTTGAATGATGATTGGTGTAGTTTACCCATTTTTTATTAAGGAAAAACGAAAACTAACGTTAGCTTCTAACGGAAGGTAACAAGAGGAGCCATATTGAAAGTGAACTAAAAGTTGGATGACTATATCGAAATCGAACTAAAAGTTGGGTGACCTTATAAAAAAATTTAAAAGTACGATGACCAAAATGAATCCTCCCTAAAAGTTCGGTGACCATTTATGTAGTTTACTCAAATTAAAATTTACAAAACATCGTCTTCTTCCTTATACTTCATATATGTATTCTAATATGTTAATGAATAAAACCGTTAAAATAAAAAAATCATCCAAAAACCTTAACCCATGATCGAATCAAAAGAAACAAAAATAAATTTATTATTACAATAATAATAATTTTACTTGGGAGGAAATCTCTTGTTCCGTCGTATGCCGCCGTCCATAAGTAGTGCTTCGAGCTTAACTCGAGTCGACCTGGCTAACAACAGTTTCAGTGGCCAAATCCCATGGCTAGGGAACCTGCCAAATCCCATGGATAGGGAACCTGCCATATATTCAATGTAACACCCTAAACGCGATGTCACATTTGGGCTTGAAGCCCAACCTGTTACCATAAAATTTCTCAACTCGATTTAGCTCAAACTAAATATTTTCCAAAACACTTAAATCAAATAGTTGAAATAAATAAATAAATCGTTACAAATGAGCTCTATTTAATTTAAAACATTTGAACATTCGACTTGAATAATACAATTCCAAAATAAGAAATATAGACTCGACCACGTAAGGTCCTATGAATACACATGCCACTAAACACAAGTGTTGTACTTTGGAAATCACCTCATGCTGGAATCCCGTACTGATAGTGTTCCACGATCCCACGATCAACCTACGCACGAAAATAATGATTCCGAGCGCCGAGCTTACAAAGCTCAGTGGTACACATATATTATAATATACTTCGTGATAATTATAAACATAAGCATGCAAACTAGTGCGAGCAATAAGGAAAGATACATAAACATTTAACGCTACCACTAGTCACCTAAACACATGCTCTCATCATGCAAGTCATCATACATGGCACCCAGGGCCCAACCATACCCAAGATATCACCGGACTACCTGGGCAAAAACACACAAAGTTTTATCCACAAACGATAGTCAAACCTATTTAGCCCGAGACCACTAAGACATCAGGCTAGCCACATACATACTCCGGACCACATAGTATAACCCTCTAAAACTGGCCCAGAAGAAAAGACCAAATTTAGGAAGTCACGATTGAAACTTAACCCTCAAGAAAATAAATTTTGAAAAATTTACTAAAATTCAAAATAAATAACAATCATTTAATACATTTCTTAATAATTCTTAAAACTTAAATGTCAAATCCTCCTTCCCATTTATTTTGTCTATTGTTGACTTTTCACACAGTTTTAGGAAGAAAAAAATTGTGTAAGAATATGTAAGAAAGATGATGTAAAATAATTGAAACGACAATTTTATCCTTTAAAAGTTGAATTTTGTTTTGTTGGGAAACTAAAAAAAGGTATAAAGGGAAATGTGCCTTATAAAAGTTGTTGATTTTTTCAATGAGACATTTTAAGTGGGACAATTTCAAAACACAAAAAGGACATATTGAGTGGGACTATTCGAGAGTTTAATAATATAATTGAAAATAAAACCTGTAAATGAATGCTGAAAATAATCCTAAAATATAAATTGCCTCAAATCTAAAATTACATAAATGTCCCAAATAATAATAAATATTAATTTAAATAATAAAAAGTTAATTCGTAATGATAAATAATATAACCAAATAAAAAGTGAGTTCCTCCGAGTACCAAATCGCATAAAGTTCAATGATATCTGTAAAAAGAAACTATAAGAGAGTAAGCTAAAGAGCTTATTGTGTCTCTAAAGTGCAAGCAATCACAAACTCAGTTTCAAAATAATTTTCACAAGATATTTAATAAAAGCACAGTAAAACACAATTCATGTAATGATGATATTGACAAAACGCATTTCTCAGCTACATACTCCAATCGCAATGGTGGCAATCTGAACAACCAATCCAATTACATATTTCAATATTCAATTGGTAAATTGAAATTCGGTTGTTTATCAATGTTATACCACTTTGCTCACTTTATATGTATTTAGTGAATATAAAATTAAACCAAATAAAGAAAACATGACTTGAAAAGAAAAAAATAAAAACGGTGGAAACAGGTCACCTTGATGCAACTTTGCGAAAGGCAAAGTTAATTTGTTGGGTGTAAAGGGGGCTGGGCCTTTGATTCGAATGAAGAGAGGCGCGTGTTCCACGAACAATTTGAGGTTAACAAATCAGATCCAAATTTTGGAGAAAAAAAAAAGTTTGGTGGCGATAGGATTAGGGGAATGCCAAAGTTGGGTGAAGTATATATATACTTTGGTTAATATTGAATAGGATTTTAATTTGGTCTTAATCCCGATATTTGTTATGGAGTTTTTTTTATTAAAAAAACAGCTTTATAAAATACACAAAATAGTCCCTAAACCTTTTAAAATAAAATTATCATTTGACCTTGAAATTCAATTACTCGGAATTTAATTCAGAGTTCAGAAATTCTGAAATTAAAAATTTAGATGTTTTTAGAAATTACGGATAAGAACTAGGAAAATTAAAATGTACAAGTTGGTCTCGAAGTTGATTTTTAAATTTTAACAAATTGCTTTAAAAATCCTTAAAAATTAGGGTTTCAGAATTTAAGAATTCTAAAATTTGGGTTTTTAATTTAGCTGGAAAAATTCGGGGTGTTACACATAGACATCGAGTATCTCGCACGGTATTCAAGACCACACATACATCGAATATCATATCATGCCACCCACCCGGGACCACAAAGACATCAGGCGATGCATGCCACATACTCGGGACCACACAGATATCGGGTAGCAAATGCCACTCGAGATCACACAAACATCGAGTGCATTTAGAACACACGTATTGAAGTACCTTCCTTGGGTGTCAGGATCCTATGTCAATCAAATGCCTAGCGGCATACAAGCAACGCTATCCTAAGGATCTCTCTATTGTTACTAAACGTCATCACATCATTTATTTTACATTACCGAGTTGTTAATACATTATGGAGGAGTATATACTTAATATCATTAATTATTTCAATTAATTCACGTTATCTCACTTATCAAGACACAATTCAATTATTAATATACTCGTCAATTTTTATCCTTAATTTGTATTTATAGATTATTTAGAGTATTTGGTACCGATACTCGAACACGAGTATCGATGCGGTATCCTCAGGTACCGATACTGGAATTGCTTGCTGGAAATCCTAGATTTCCACAAGTACCGATACGGGTCGACCCATATCGATATGCCCCCAATCATATCGGTACGACCGAAGCTTGTACCGATACCCTACTAAGGGGTTCATACCATTTTCTATAATTACGATATTACAACGCTCTATTCGATCCCTAAAGCTTATGAAAGTCGTTAGGGTTTGTTTACTAACACATTCAATCAATTTATATTAATTACCGGCTTCATAATCATTTAATCGAGTATTTCCAATAATCAGTCAAATAAGTACAATTTCCATCGAACATGTCAATTTCATATCTCAAGCACTCAAGCAACACAACATGTAAATCAACAAAATCCGATAATTATATGAATACCTCAAATGACCCTACACGGTCTCTAAAGTCTCCATGAGTCTCATCATATTCATAACATCATCATGCATCACGCATATATCAAAACTCATGATATTGATCTTTAAACGCGCTTATTTATCATCTGCCTATTTTGCAGACTCTAACACGCAAAATAATAACATTTATATGATGCTCGTGAAGTAAAAGGAGTTCGAGGTGTACTAACCTCGAGCAGTAACCAATGATTCCTTAGTTGAGCTCCTTAAAATGTCCTATTATATCCAACATTTGTGTCTGCATAATCCTCGGATAAAAACATATATGAATATATAAGCAATTCACAATTATTGGACTACTTTAGGGAATTAAACGCGTGAAAACAGCTTATCGGGTTTGAATTTGGCGAAACAGGCTACACCAATGGACTCAAAACTTAGAGAAACTCCCTAAAAGAAGTCAATGGCAGGTCAACAATGCTGGGTGATCCGGCGCGACGTAGGTGCATGGGAAGCTCGGTGCACCCTTGGTACGCGATCGAGTGCGCGAAGACGCATGTGAAGGATGGTTCACCCGTGGGGCGCGCTCTTGTACGGGCGAGTGTACGTGCACCCGGGTGTGCCTGATCTAGTGTGGCGTAGGTGAATGAGAGATCTGGACACCCGACTGTTGCTGCACACGCCCACCTCACTAGAGGCACGTGGGACTTTTTTGGTGGTCGAACGGTGACATCGAACTTCAATCTCGCTATTTCAAAATCGGTGGACACGTTGGTGGCTTCCAAATTTCGATTTGGTCGCTTGAACTCCTTCTTCTAGCACATTCAAAACTTTTTTTCATTCACCTTCTTTCACTGTAACTTTGACAGCGACGCCACGACCACCGGCCGATTTCTCACGGCGAGGGAAACACTTTGGCGACGGCAATGTCGTGCACGATAGCTCATATGGTGGTGGATCAAGCATAAAAATTTGGGAGGATAAAATGGAAAAAGATGGAAAAAGAAAGAGAAAAAGGAAAAAAAGAAAGGGAGAGGAAAAATCTGATTTTCCCGTCCCTCCTACCCACTTTATTTCAAATAAAATGTCTTCTAAGCCCAACATGGGTAAATCACACCCAAGGTCCCCCATTTTGAACCTTTCCACAAAACGATCAACAATTTTCTAAGAATTTTCAATCTTTCAAATTCTCATCCTTTTTATTTAAATTAAATCATTCAATTTAAATACCGAACTTGAATCCTATATCTGAAATATTAACTCAAATTTTGGGTAGTTACATTCAAGTATTGAGATTACAGTATAATCAGTTGGTTAATGATGGACCATGTGGCATGAAAAGCTCAAGCTTTGTGGTGGAGTGCTCGATTTAGGACTATCCAAATGCGTTTCTCCTCGGAAAAAAGTCTGGTGGTTCGAGGTTGAGAATTGTACTAATTGGTAGTATTCATTGTGGGTTAAGTTTTTTTTAGGTGTTCTCTATTTTAATGATTTCACTCATTAATATATTATAATAAATATATGGGTATGAGGAAGAAGATGTTTTATAATTTTAATTTATAAGAAAATATTATGCGAAAAATAAAGATTATGTGTGTTTATTTAATCGGGTATGACTATGGATAAGATTGTGAGAATAATTCATAGAATAATTTATTCTAATTTTATTTTGAAATATAATTAATTACATGTGAAGCCTTTGAAATTTTTAATAATTATTTAAAAATTAGTAAAAAATAATAGTGTTCAACGGTGTATTGCGTTAGTGGTGTTTAACGGTGTGCGTCGCCCATTGTAGACTCATCCTAATAATAATATGTATATCTACCTGTTGTAAAATCTTTGATTAAGCTACTATCATGAGTTGATTGGATATTAATATAATTGAGAAAAGGCTTAAAATCTTTTTAATTGATAGTTAATATTATTATATTTTTTTGTTTATTCGCATCTTTATATAATATTTAAATAAAATAACAAAAAATCATTACTTGATGATCAAACACGAGACTAATAAATTTGTATATAAATCTTTTTTAATATAAAATTTACAACATGTGTGACAAGATTTAGTATAACATTTAATAAACATATTTAATTTGCCGATGAATACTTGAATATACTGATCAGATCGTGGTCCTCCTATGGGTGAACATTTGATTTTTTTTGTCTAGTCGAGTCGATTTGTCGAGTTTAAAAAATTCTCCTACATTAACGGAACGATAAACTAATTTAGTTAAATTTAACTAGACCAAACCGACTTAACATCGATCCGTTAAGGCAGATATTCAATTTTTTTTAAATTATATATTTGATTTTATATTTAAAATAAAAAATCATATATATACCAATTTAGTTATGAATTTTATATTTAATCGATTGGTTGGTTAAGTCGGTTATAACCGAATTGAATTCTTTCCTCTAGACTCTGCAACCTTTGTTCAAGTGTGAGTTTCATAATAATATGTAAATATCTTATGTGAGTTTTCGATCTAGATGAACATTATTATTATTTTTATTGGAATTATTTGTTGAGTTCTGTTTAAAAATATAATTAATAATTAAATAATAAGTTAATTAATATTGTTAGCCCTGAATGACCATCAAATCAGCATAAAATCAATTAAGATTACTACCGACGCCACGATTTTTCACATGCATGCATGGCATCCAGTTTTAGCATTATATTTGGTCAATTATTTTTAGGGTAAACTACTCCAGTAGTCACCGAACTATGGTTTATTTCTTATTTTGGTCACTGAATTATTTTTTTGGCAAAAAGATTGCTAACGTTATGTTTCATTCCTATTTTGGTCACCGACTGTTAAAAACTTAACGGTTTTGCTGGCTTGGAATTTTATTTTTTTATTTTTAATTTCCCATGTCATTTCTTCTCTCTCCTTGTAAGCAATATATGTTATTTTATAATATTTTTATTCAAACTAATAGGATGGTGACATGTGTCACTGCCTATTAGTGGAATAAAAGGAATGAAAAATCAAGCCCCTTATGCAGCCAGAGAGATGGTGACATGTGTATCTGCCTATTAGTCGAATCTCTCTGGCTGCATAAGAGGCTTGATTTTTCATTCATTTTATTTCACTATTAGGCAGTGGCACGTGTCACCATCATGTTAGTTTGAATAAAATATTATAAAATAACATATATTGCTTACGAGGACAGATGATAAATGACATGAGAAATTAAAAAAAATAAAATAAAATTCCACATCAGCAAAATCGTTAAGTTTTTAACAGTCGGTGGCAAAAATAGGAAAGAAACATAACGTTAGTGATGTTTTTGCCAAAAGAAATAGTTCAGTGACCAAAATAGGAAAGAAACCATAGTTCGGTAATTAGTGATGTAATTTACCCTTATTTTTATATAAGATTAATTAATTTTCTATTCGAAATAATTAATTAATTATATTTTGAATCATATGATTATTATTATTTAATAGGAATCATATGATTAAATAATTTGCAGAATTTTAGGGCATTCTTGAAGGTCTATGTATCGCTTGGGACTATAGTTTTGAGCATGTTCAATGTCAAACCGATTGTGCCGAAGCCTTCAAGCTCATCTCCTCTGTTGATTCTAGTTCTAGCCCGATTATTTTAGTTTGAGAAATTGCAAGTTTGACTTCCAAGGCATGGATGGTGGACTTTGCCCTTATATATCGTCAGGCCAATTTCGCAACTAATTCTCTTTCGAGAATACCATCCCACATAGCTAATCTCTTGCATGGAGATTTTTTTTTGTCTAACTATCTATATTTAATTTATTAGCCGATTAATTTTGATCGAATTTTACAAAGACTTTATATGGAGACGATCCTCTCAATCCAGTTTTTTCTATTTATAATATCATAATTTAAACCCCTGACATTATTTAAAAGACCTAACACCTCATCTCGTTAAACCAATTTATTGTTGATTAAAATTATTTATTTATTACGACAATTTAACAATAAAAATTATTTCAGCAAATCATTAATAACTAAATTTATCAATGGTTGATTTTATCTGTTGTCTATTCATTTAACAATCTAAATAAAAATTATTTTTTTAATCAAATCGAGTAGGTTTAAGTCTGATAGAATTTCCTGATCAAATATTTAACATCATTGAATTTTCAAGCTTTGATTAAGTCGGAATTGATCCAAGCTTTTGATGATATATATTTTTTTAAAATTAAAAAAGAGACATTACATTTTTCAAGACAAAAGGTATAATTCAAATTCATATAACACGGGACAAAGTGTTTTTGATCACTTAGCCAATTAATAGATCTCGATAATTTATATTCTTTTGTTGTCCTTTTAATTCTTCAAGGCTTCACTCTGATTAATTTAGATCGACCTAAATCGTATATTTAATTTTAACGGGTCAATTTTTAATAAAAATTTTCTACATATGTAATATCTCAACTTCGCAATTTGTTTAAGTAATACTAAACTGTTTTCGGCTTCGACATGGACTCTCTACTAAAAAAATACTGATAGAGAAATGATGATATAATCAGAAACCCAAACCTGCAATGTTGATGGTTCATCAACCGGACCGTCTCAAGCGGGGTCGGACCGGAGTATAGCGACCGGTTTCGATTCTTTGCCTAGAGTTACCTTACTGGTACATCTCTCTTTTTCCATTGATTTTCAATTATCCAGTGATTTTTATTTCTGGGTTTGGATTCTTATTTTCTTTTCTGTTATCTTCAACCAATTTCTTCGTACATTGCTCCTTATTTGCTTTATGATCTTTTTTTCTGTCCAAGTGAAGGTAAAGGCGGCAATCTTTGTATTTGTTTATTTTTAAATTTGTTGGGTTATTTGTTCATTTGTCGTGCATTTTGATTTGCTTACTAACATAATCAAATTTGAAATAAGATTGAAAAACTAAAGCATAAATTTGTCTTGCCATGGTTTTATTTTACAGCAAATGTAGAAATTCCTAAATATTAAAGCTTCAATTCTCATTTAATCTTATGCATATGTTCTAGATTAGTTGAAGTTCTAGTGTTCTACAAGTTTTATCTGATCCGGGCTGCGGCTTCGAATATCAAGATGAAGTAACTGAGCAACAAAGTAAGCATAATTCTTCTTATGTAAAGTTGAGCTATTAAGTTTGAAATTTCTTGTGTTAAGATTGTTGAATCATATCATTGACTCTCTCATTGATGTTACTAGTTGATAGTTTGCTCATATCTTCATGATTATCTTTGTTATTCTTCGGTTGCTTCAATGTTTGAACCTAATAATTTTTCTTGTGTAAAGTTGAAATGTAAGTTGAAATTTCCTGTAGAGATTGTTGAGTGATATGATTGATTTTCTTATTGATGTTAGTTATTAATGGTTCATTCGTATATTCGTGGTTATCCTTGTTCTTCTGTCATTGCTTCCTTGTTTGAACCTAATACATGTTCGAGAAGCTAGAATTGACTCTCCAGCAACAAGCCACGGCCAAAAAAATTCAAGCTTTAGAGATAACACGTGCTTGGGATGTTGTTGATTTGCCTCCTGTAAAGTCTTTTTTTATTTGCTATACTTCGGTTTACAAAATTAAAACTCCTTTCAATGGTTCGGTCTGTTCGGACACCATTTTGAAATACACAGAGCTCCGAGGAATTTGTATTTCTTGAGTTGAATTTAATGTACAGAGGTAAGTTTTATACCTTAGTGAATCCATAAATTAATTTATGTACTCAGTAGCATGAGTACTATGTTTGGGGACTTACGAAAATCCATACCCCATATGAAAGAATGCAGTCTTACACTCTTACTTTTTCAAATCAACCTATATGGCTTTTGTTATATCATAACATTATCTGTAAGAAGTTGCTTTAGTTATTTTTATTCATAAATGTTTTAAATGTATGGAAAGATAGAAAATATATAGTATTGATGTACATTGATGTAATTTTATTTCTTTCTCCTTTCTTACACAGGGTTCTATTTCTTTCCTTCTGGTGCTCTTTTTCTTAATCGTTCGTTGGCCAATAGTTGGTATTATCTTGGAAATATATGGTTGTCTTGGGCTTTTTGGGTTAGTTTCGTGTTTCATTGTAGCCTTTGAAGAATATAACTTGCTTATGCTGCAACCTAAACTTTTGTTCCATTTTTTTTAATTTCAGTGACTTTTGGCCATCAATCAGTGTGTTCCTGTCATATTCCGGTTGTTGGAAGGTTATACAATATCCGGTCTCGGTATGTAGATGAATTTTTTCTGGTTACCTCATTTTACTTTTTGTTTGCATGATGGCTTGACAAATATGCGTTGCTTCTCAAATTTTGCTTGGAAAGCGGAAACTGTTCAATTCATGGAAATAAACATACAGTCCAGTTCTGGTCCAATAAACATCTGCAATTTGTATTAGGCTGCTATGAAATTCTTTAATTCATTTTCTTGCTAATCAGAAGAGAACTTGGATGGATTCATGTTTACACATGCACGTATATGAGTTCAACATCATGAAGTTATCCGATCTGGTTACTGTTGGAAGCGTTTGGTGGGCACTCGATATAATTTATAACTCACAAAATATTATTATACGAACAAACCAAAGTACAAGTACATAGAATTTTCTTTCTTACACTAGCTGCGGCTAGTTTCTTTTCACACAAACAATCTATGCTTATTTATAACCCTCATAAACCGACTAATTTAAGTCTTTAATTGCTGTCAGAATTTCTACCGCCATTATCCATTCCTTAATTGATAAGGATTTGAGCCACCAAGCTTTAATCCATTACTGCCATGTTTTATGAGACTCCAAAATGTACTCGTATCCGCATTCCTGAGTCTGAGTAACATAGGTAGACAACATGAATAATAATCAAGAAGCAAAGGTTTCAGATACATAAACCTAGATGCTGCATTGAATCAAAAACATACATTTGTTTAAGCTGAAGTCTGGAATCCTATCTTCATCCGAGGGGAACAACACCCATCCGGCATCTATTTCTGGGTTTTGAATTTCTGTTCATTTTCACCATGTCACTTACATTAGTATATAGCATAGAAGCAACTGTACATGTCACTTCGATATTCAACGCTAGTCCACTGTATACCTGAGTTGAAGCATTTATAAATGTATCTTACGGTTGAACCGTGTAGGATGTGTCGTAAAAGTATGCAATGCAGGAACAAGGCGTGGATAATATAAGGTAATCTTTGTTTGTTTCCATGGAAAATGAGGCTGATCTGGGATTAGTTTATGTTGTAAAAGGTCTAGATTTGTTATTTGTCGAGTCCGTATTGATGAGGGTACAACGAGGCATCACGTCTTGATTCTCTAGGAGCAAGCTCACGGGTGCATGATCGACGATTCTAGGAATTCGGAGGCAAAACTTAAAGAAAGAATAGCAACCAAGAATAGGAGGGTCAGGTTCAGACAGGGAAGGAGATGATGAGAAGCCATGATTCTGGTCACGGGAATTTTTGAAAAGCTAGGCAGATAGAAATGGAAGTAATAACTGGAGACTTTTTTATTTTGGTGTTAAGGAGGCCGAAGCCTAGCTGTAGACGAAAGGAGAAAAGGTTATAAATTTTTAGATTCAAATCGTAAACTTGTTGAATCGTCGGAGTAATTTCGGTAGAAAAAAAAATATTATTATTTTAAAATTTTGGATTTAAACCGTTTATTTGCAAGGTGTATGTCTTATTAAAAAGCTAAAGAAGAATGAATAGAGATTAAACCAGATGTTGATTTTTTTTTAACTTGTTACACGTATTATTTCAGAAATAGATATTATATTTTTTGAGGTTATTAATTTTGAGAAAAAATAAATAATTATGATAGGAACGATTTTAATCTTTCACTTTTTAAAATGAAATATTGATCTATAGTATTTTACATAGGTAAAATTCAAGGAATGATATTTCAAATTAAGTTGATTTAATACGATTTAACTTGAAATACTAATTTAATTAAATTTTTAATAATAATTTTGAGGTCATATTGTAATTTTTGTCACTCTATTATGCTCGAATGTGTGACTAAATTTTTATATTTTAATTTGAACGTTACTAATTAATCTGATTAAAACACTAATTATTTAAATTAACTAATAATAATTAGTTAATTTTTTTATCAAAAATATAATTAGTTAATTTAAATAAATAATTACAGTATTTAAAATTAAAATATATGGAATAAATATCAAATTCAACTCAAGTATACGCTGACCAAGATCAAATATAAATTATTAAAATAAATGAAGATTAGACTTTACTAATTAATTATTTGATATTAAATCTTTTATTTTTATTATTATTAGGGGTACCAAAACTCAATTCAAAAAATTAAAATTTTTGACTCGAAGAAATATTCGACTCGTTTTGACTTGACTTGTAATTTCATAAACGTAACTAGAAAAAATTCAAATAAAATTTGAGTTATAAAATTAAAATTTGAGTTATAAAATAAAAATTTGAATAACTCAAATTTTTTAGTAATTAGTGAGTCAATTTTCAAGTTTGAGTCGAGTCTCTCAATTTTATATGATATGTATATATCTCACATATTATTAAAAAAATATATTTAAATTAGAACTAATTAGTATTATAATATTATATTTTTATAATTAAATTTGAACATAAATTCAACTCAAATTTCATAATTCGATTCGACTGAAAAAATCTCAAATAAAATTTGAATTATAAAATTTGACTCCTCAATTCAATTAGCTCAGAATTTTTTATTCTACTCAACTCAACTTAGATCGAATGTTCACCCCTAATTATTACAATGAAATACTACATGCTTTTGAGCCATGCACGTGTGGCTGCTGAGAGAGTAAATGGGGGTGGTTTAGTTTAGTTAAACAACCGTAAACCCTAATCATTTAAATACACTTCCTTCCAGCTCCAGCTCTCTCTTACTCCCGATCCACTCTTCATTTAATCCTAATTTCCCTTTTCAGAACCCTCAGTTCTCATCTGATTAAGCTGAATTTCAACAGTTTGGATTCACATTTTTTTTTAAAAATCCCACTTTTAATCATTGGATTTAAGAAAAATATGGATCTTCCAAGTCTCGTTGTTGTTCTTCAAGCTGCGCTTAATCCCAATCCAGCTGAACGCAAAGCTGCCGAGCAAAGCCTTAATCAGGTTTTTGTTTTATCAATTTGGTTTTGATTCTTTGTTTTCAGATAAAAAGATTGATTTTTTATCAAATGGATTTTTGTTTGGTTTCAGTTTCAGTATACGCCTCAGCATTTGGTGAGACTGTTACGGATCATCGTTGACAATAATTATGATATGGCGGTTCGTCAAGTTGCTTCTATTCATTTCAAGAACTTCATTGCTAAGAATTGGGCTCCTCTTGATCCAAGTATCAAAATTTTAATCAAATTTTACACTTTTTTCCCCTTAAGAAAATACTTCTCGGTGTTTATGAATATGCATATATATATTTATATATATATATATTTATTTATTTTGTTCTTAATAAATGTAGATGAGCCTCAGAAAATTTTGCAAAGCGATAAAGATATGGTTCGCGATCATATTCTTGTATTCGTAACTCAAGTTCCTCTTTTGTTGAGGTATCAATTGTTTGTTGTCCCCATTTGTTGATTGTTTGTTTAGAACTATTTCCTGTTTCATTGGCAGTGCATATAGTTGTAGAATATGCCTTCAAGTTGCTGTGTATTAATAACTCATCAAATTCGGTATTATTGCAGGGTGCAGTTGGGTGAATGCCTCAAAACCATTATACATGCCGATTACCCGGAGCAGTGGCCTCGGCTTCTAGACTGGGTGAAACATAATCTACAAGATCAGCAGGTTTATGGGGCTTTGTTCGTGTTGCGAATTCTTGCTAGAAAATATGAGTAAGTATAAACTATATTTTTCTATTTGCGGCTGAAATGATGGGAAGTATTTGATTAATCCAATTAAAATCTTCCCTTGGCTTTGATGCTTGATTGCGGTACATGTAGATGGTAGCTTTGTCCACTTTGAATTGTCGATGTTTTAATTAAATAACAGCTCGGTTTTCATTGTTTCTCTTGATTTGGTGCATAGTATGCTCGTGTTGTTTCCGTTCCAATTTACATTTTAATACCTATTTCATCGTTTTCTTTACATTCTAGGTTCAAGTCTGAAGAGGAGAGAACTCCAGTTCACCGCATTGTTGAGGAGACATTTCCTCATCTTCTTAATATATTCAGCAGACTTGTTCAGATAGACAAACCAGCGCTGGAAGTAGCAGAACTCATCAAACTTATTTGTAAAATTTTCTGGTCATCTATCTATGTAAGTATTCTTTGAAGGCATCTATGTAAGTTTTTAGACTGCTAGTTTTCTACATGTATCTGATTTTTTTTAAAAATTCTGTTCTCTTTCTCTGTTAAGTTCCTTTCAGCTAATCTTTTTGGCATATTTATAAAAGAAGTTTGTTATGTGAAATCATGCATATGTTTGTAATCAAAGTGATTTTTGAAGCAGATTTGTTGTCCTATATGGTGCTATTGTTTTGTTCTTTATGATCAATAAAATTGGAAGTTAACCGGGTCCGGATGCAAAATGCTATTCCATCTAATTACTAGGAGCCTAACAATTCTATATAAGTCAAGTAGTGCATTTTTTTATTGAAGTTTTGAGCTCGAGGAAAAATCATGTACTAAATATATTGACCAAAACTACTCGTACTACAGTGGTTTTATGTCAACTGCAACTAGTTTCTTGTGAGATGTTTTTTTTAAGATTTGTTCTACTTACATGCCATCTTTGGCTCGTTGTCTCTATTTCACAGTTGGAGATTCCAAAGCAGTTACTTGACCCAAATGTGTTCAATGCTTGGATGATGCTTTTCTTAAATATTTTGGAGAGGCCTGTCCCTCTGGAAGGCCAACCTGTAGATCCTGAGCTCAGGAAATCATGGGGGTGGTGGAAGGTTAAAAAATGGACAGTTCATATTTTAAATAGGCTATACACTCGGTAAGCTTTAAATTTGCAACTTGTTTTCAGTATAGCCTCATGTTTCCAAGCTCATTTGTGATTTTGGTGGCTTTTTATAGGTTTGGAGATTTAAAGCTTCGGAATCCAGAAAACAGAGCCTTTGCCCAAATGTTTCAGAAGAATTATGCAGGAAAAATTTTGGAATGCCACTTAAATTTATTGGGTGTGATTCGTGTTGGTGGATATCTCCCTGATAGAGTTACCAACCTTATTCTTCAATATCTAAGCAGCAGGTTTGCTATTTGGTTATGCATAACTGGTGCTTTTGATTTTCTTTACTCAGTCTAAGATGGTCAGTTATGCTTTTGTCAGAGCTTGCCATTCTTTTAAGATAACTGGACCATCCATTTGTGAAACAATAGGGCTATTTTAAATTTATTCTTTAAAGTGTTGACTGAAACAATAGGACTTTTTTTCTGTATACTGTATAATTTTTCCCTTTATGTCACCAAATAAAATCCATCCTGCCTAATTATACTTTTCTACTTTGTGCTTTGTTGGGTTACTATTTTTTATTTGTTGCCTTTGTATTTGTGTCAAGATTATTGATGACATTGCATCCTGTGTGGTGTTGCAAAATATATTTCAATTTAGAGATGTTAATAATGGATTTTGACAAAGAAACATTTAATTATATGCAGCATCTCGAAAAATAGCATGTATACTTTGTTGCTGCCACAAATTGATGCTCTTCTTTTTGAGATAGTCTTCCCTCTCATGTGTTTCAATGACAATGATCAAAAGCTTTGGGAGGAAGATCCACATGAGTATGTAAGGAAGGGCTATGGTAAGCTATCAAACCGGGTTTGCCTGTTGTAAACCGAGAATGAGGCACACTGGCTCATAAGTTTCTTATTGTTGTATTGCAGATATAATTGAAGATTTATACAGTCCAAGGACTGCTTCCATGGACTTTGTCAGTGAGTTAGTCAGAAAACGTGGAAAAGAGAATCTTCAAAAGTTTATTCAATTCATTGTGGATATTTTTAAGAGGTATTCTTTCACCTTTGAAGCCTAATGCATATGGGAAATATTGATTTTGTATTCATGGTACATCTTTTTCTTGTTCTAGATATGAGGAAGCATCAGTAGAATATAAGCCTTACAGACAGAAGGACGGTGCTCTCCTTGCTGTTGGAGCACTTTGTGATAAGCTGAAACAAACTGAGCCCTATAAATCCGAGTTGGAACATATGTTAATGCAACATGTTTTCCCTGAGTTCCGCAGTCCTGTCGGTCATCTTAGGGCCAAGGTTTTATTTTTCTTTCCGTTCTCTGTCTGGTGGACATACTAATGCTCCTCCGTTGCCTTTTCCCTCCGATATATGGAGTCATTTCTATGAGATATTCTCATTTTATTCTTTTGTGATTGCGATATTAGGCGGCTTGGGTGGCAGGACAGTATGCCCATATAAACTTCTCTGACCAGAATAATTTCCGCCAAGTACTTCATAATGTTATTTCTGGGTTGCGTGATCCTGAACTTCCTGTTCGTGTTGATTCAGTTTTTGCATTGAGATCGTTTGTTGAAGCTTGCAGAGGTATATAGCTGGTATTTTTGAACTTTATTTTATATTTTGTATGAGTTGTATTTGGATCGAGCAAGCTCGGGACTAAATCTGCATTTGTAGTTAGATTGTGATAATTAGTTACTACTTTTGTGACTATTCCCTCTCCATTTCTTTATTAATTGGAGTATTGACTGCTTAACAGAGAAAAGATTGTTTTAAATGTAGATTTAAATGAGATTCGTCCAATTCTTCCTCAACTACTTGATGGTAAGTGGTATTTCAAACTGATGGTTGTCTAAAAATTAACTTGGCTCTGAGGAGCACTGTTGCTATTTTCTTATTTTCTTCTTCTGAAGTTTGGGATCATGTACATGATACACAGTTTCTCTTTTTTACTACGGCGAGTAAGCCAATATATTGCAATTTCTTTCTTCCAGAGATTTTTAAGCTTATGAATGAGGTTGAGAATGAGGACCTTGTTTTTACTCTGGAGACTATAGTTGACAAATTTGGGGAGGAGATGGCACCATATGCTCTTGGATTGTGTCAGAATTTGGTAATGAATGTTCTATCATTTTTAAGGTACTAAGTTTCGAGTTGTCTATGCCTGAAACTATTTTCGTGTCTCTACTATAGGCAGCTGCATTTTCGAGGTGTATGAACACTTCAGAAGCTGATGTCGAAGCCGATGACCCTGGTGCTTTGGCTGCAGTCGGCTGTTTGCGCGCCATAAGCACAATACTCGAATCAGTTAGCAGGCTTCCTCACCTCTTTGTTCAGATTGAGCCCACTTTGCTTCCAATCATGCGAAGAATGTTGACAACTGATGGACAAGGTATGTGCAATTTTTCTTCCTTTCCCCTCCTGTTCCAATGGTTCTTTTTGTTTGTTTTATATATTCAGATGTTATTCATACTTTGAGCCAACTAGAAAAGGGAGATTGCCTCACAAAATGGGGGTGGATTGAGTATACAGTATTAAATTGATTTAAGAACCTAAAGTTCATATGTAAAAATTGAAATGAGAAGCTACTACAGTTAAGGTGTTACGGTTTTTATTAAATCTTACAAGTTTATTAGGTCATTGATTTTCATAGTATGCAATTCAAAGAGAAATGAAAGCTTTTGTTATATTCCTAAAGGCACTGCATATCGCTTAGACTTCAGAATTGTATCCAACTATCAATAACAGTGGAAAATGTGGTTTGATTCGGGAGGAGTTTCTCAGTTTCTATAGAATTCAATGTACGGATAAACACATTAAACATATGCTAAAATAACCAGAAAACTTGACAATGTCTAATTGAAGGCTTGACCTAGGAAAGCCTATCCGCTGTTGTAATTGTAAACATACCTTCAAATCATTATCTGAATATTGTGACTACTTACTAAAAAGGACTTGACATTTGTATTTTTGCAGAATTAAATGTAAAAATTGAGTTGACGAATTTAGTTATCAAGTAGTATATTTTCTGTTGCATTCCGGACATACCAAAATTTGACTTTTATAAGATGGTATTTGGTTTGTATCTTTGTATGTGTTTTATTTTATCATTTTCTTTATTCTTCTGCAGAGGTTTTTGAAGAAGTCTTGGAGATTGTTTCGTATATGACATTCTTTTCTCCAACTATATCCTTGGAAATGTGGAGCCTTTGGCCTTTGATGATTGAAGCATTAGCTGATTGGGCTATAGACTTCTTTCCAAGTATGATTCGATTTACTGACACTATTGCTCTTTGAAAAACTTGTCAGATGTCGAATTTGTTGGTAGAATTAATTGTGTACAGCACATGCTGTCCTTTCAAATCCTAGAGTTAACACATTTGCACCCCAGAAAAAGGAAAAATCCTCGTTGGTTCAGATTTTCGTGATCAGAACAGTTTTAAAGACAACAATCCCTACGTTTGGGATCAGTTTGCCATTGCAATGTAGATGTTTGGATTAGTTTATGATAGAATGTGGATATTTCTGTTTTATCTATGAGGTCAATATATGTGGGAATCTTTTTTCATTCAATTTCAATTTATCATTATTTATTTTGAATTTATTTATACAAATTTAATATTTATTTATTTGTATTTATTATGTTGTTTCAAAGTAGCAGCTATTTTCATGCAGATATTTTGGTTCCTTTGGACAACTATATATCCAGAGGAACTGCACATTTTCTCAGTTGCAAGGAACCAGATTACCAGCAAAGTCTTTGGAATATGATTTCATCTGTGAGTTCTTTTCTAGTAACAAGTTGCATTTAGATGGAAACTCTTGGGAAAATGGAATTGAAAATGATTTATACATTCTTCAGTTTGGGATCTTTTTGCACATTTTCTAACTTTATGTTGGCATCCATTTGGGTACATGGACAATGCCATTTTTCTTTTACTTTGGCAGGTTATGACTGATAAAACTTTAGAGGACAATGATATTGAGCCTGCCCCAAAGCTGATAGAAGTAGTGTTTCAAAACTGTAGAGGGCATGTGGATCATTGGGTTGAGCCATATCTGAGAATCACACTTGACCGATTGCGTCGAACGGAGAAATCGCGGTTGAAATGTCTTCTTGTACAATTGGTAAGGTGTCCAGACCTGCCTTGGTTTTCTGCAATATGATGTCATGCTTCATGGGCACCCACTCAAGCTACTTATATATCTTGTACAATTTAAGTTAATTCAACATCTTTTAATCCATCTCAGATTTTCTTTGTTGCGTTCCTGTTACAAATTTGAGTTATGGTGTGAAGTAGCTAGTAATACGACAGCTTATGCTGTTTTAAATGTTAATTATACTCTTCTGGGCATGCACATACCTGCGATTTTCTAACAGAAAACTGGTCTTTTTTTACACAGATTGCCAATTCGGTTTATTACAATGCAGTATTGACTCTCAGCATATTAAATAAGTTGTGTGTTACGACTGAAGTGTTCAACCTTTGGTTCCATTTGTTGCAACAAGTTAAAAAGAGTGGTCAACGGGCTAATTTTAAGCGGTAGGTACTTTTGTATTTGCTTTGACCTCTTTTCCTCACACTCCATGCAAGCCTTGTGCAGTATGATTTTTTGCCTTGGATATTATCTTATTGACTTTGTAAGTGATATGGGCGCTACAGGGAACATGATAAGAAAGTGTGCTGCTTGGGCCTTACGTCACTACTTGCACTTCCCGGTGAACAGTTGGCTGGGGAGGCTCTTGGGCGTGTGTTCAAGGCCACCCTGGATCTGCTGGTTGCATACAAGGATCAAGTTGCAGGTTTCTCTCTCTCTCTCTCTCTCTCTCTCTCTCTCTCTCTCGTGTGATTTTGCATCCACTTACACTTTTGGCTTTGCCTTGCTGTCTTTTGGAGGTTTTATCCTCCCATCTTTTCCCGTTATATCTGGATTATCCCATGCATTTACTTGTGAACAGAAGCTGCAAATGAGGAAGAGGCCGAAGATGATGATATGGATGGTTTCCAGACTGATGATGACGATGATGCTAATGGTTCTGACAAGGAAATGGGAGTTGATGCAGAGGACGAGGATGAAGCTGATAACATCAGGCTTCGAAAATTAGCTGCTCAGGTATGCATTATGTTGATCCTTTAGGTTTATTATTTAGGCAAAATATCTTAAGTGCCGAGAATGAATCCTATGCGCATAGGGGAATGTCTAGCTACTGAATGGGAAGGATGAGCTTTAATTTTAGGACATGTCGATGTATATGATCCCGGACTTTCAAAAATTCTATTTGACCCCACCTGACATTGTTTCCAATAGGCTAAGGCTTTCCGTCCCTATGACAATGACGACGATGATTCAGATGATGACTTTAGTGACAATGAAGAGTTGCAGTCACCAATTGATGAAGTAGACCCTTTTGTTTTCTTTGTTGATACTGTCAAGGGTAAATGTTTGTTCAGCCTTTTCGGGTTTTTTTTCTTGTATTCATCTTCTACTTTTGTTGATTTTTGCAAGGCCGTCTGAAATAAGAAACATTTCTTCACTTCTCGAATTTTGAATCTAGTTTTGCAAGCATCAGATCCTATGAGGTTCCAGAACCTTACACAGACGCTGGATTTCCATTATCAATCTCTTGCAAACGGTGTTGCCCAGCATGCTGAACAGAGGAGAGCAGAGATCGAAAAGGAGAAAATGGAGAAGGCATCAACCGCTTCTGCTTCATCATGAGTTCAGATGCAGATTGAATGTTTGGTTTGCCCTATGAGGTATTTGATAATTCCATTCGCTTATGGTTTTTATTGAAAACCAAGAGTTGTTTTTGGTCCATTCAAAGCATTCATCGGTTCATGTGGTCCTTATCGAACCTCAAATAAGGGTTTTTGAGGTTCAAGCACACGGAGCTTAGCGTGTACAGGTTCTCGACCATAAGCAAAACGCGGTATTAGGGAACTCAAGTGTTTGTCACATAGTCAGGGTTGTGTTTTTTTTGTCAAGTCTATTGAATCTGGCAATTCTTTTTGGCAGAAAATGCCAGCCTCAACCACTTCGTGTTGTAGTCGGTCAGTCAGTCCTACGGTTTTTCTTCCCTTCCTTTCCACCATTTATTTTGGCTTCTTCACATGTTTGGCCACTCTTATCGGTTGTTCCCAGACGGAGGAATCCGATCTTTATTCACTGCCGTGACCCGTGAGGGTAGATTGCACCACAGTCTATTATGTTGTCTTGCCATGTTAATCATATTGCCAATATATATATTGTATTATAGGGTTTTTGTATTGATGGTGATTTTGTTGAAGTTGTAGTCTCAAAATTTTCCAGGTATACTGACCAATGTCATGATTTTTTGGGGGTTTAAGAGGGTTCTTAGGTTACTTGGTTGCCTATTTGTAATAATAATAATTCAAAAAAGAAGAAGAAAGAACTGTGATAGTTTATTCTTTTTATGTAATGTTGGATTTGATGATAAATAAACTACTACTATTATTATTATTTGTTGGGATGATATGTAAATAAATACATGTTTAATATATTAACTTGTGCAAATAATTAAAGTATTGAATGCACTGATAAGGTATTATACTTTCACGGAGAATTTGGATCTAAACTTTAAAGACAATATTGTTCGGATGAACAATTGTTGAAAGGATAATGAAGTTTAAACATATTTTTTTGACTATTCTGAAAATAAAGTTGTGCCACGTGTAATTTTCTTATTTGTTAATTCATGTTATCGGTGGCTGTGGTTGTAACATGAGTATCTCTATCTCCAACTCCAACTATAAACTTAAAAACACACACTAATGTAAAACTTCTGTTTTATTTTATAACCATGTATGTTTTATTGGTCGATTAATCTGTATCAAATACTATAGATTTTTATTATGAGATGATGTTTTTGACTTAATTTTCTCTATTTAAATTTCTTACTTTTTAAGGGACATTTTCTTCGTAACAAAATTACAACTAAAGAAATGACATTTTAAGATTTTAGTATATTACTACAAAAATAAAAAATATCATAAAATATAAATACTAATCCTAAATTTACACGAGTTTGATTCGAGAAATCTCACATTTACACGAGCTTTTTTTAATTCGACAAACTATTGGGTAGCAACGGTCGAACACAACGATGGCGACCTCCGGATTCAGGCGAGGATAACTGCAACGTCGCGGCCACCATTTTAAGAGCCGATGGTTTTTCCACTGGTGCTGCTGTGTTAAGAGATGATAATGTCTTATAGGTTGTAAAGAAGCTATTTGCCATTCATTCGTTGGGGAAGCCATCCCTACCCAGGAGGCATTTTCTTGGTTGCAGGATTTGGGCTACAATAAGGTTGAGCCATTCAGGTACGGAGCCATAATTCCAGCTTGAAAGTAGTAAAGTACAACTTTTTTAAATGTAAAATCAACAAGTATCTAAGTGAAAAGCGAATAATGTTTATCTTAAGAGACACGAAGTCAAATCGCTTAATTTACTAAGTATATGCCCACCGTCAGAGGGTTAATAATATATATAAACAGATACTACCTTCTAATCACCTTTAGACTATTCCAAAAAAAAAACTTTTTAAAACTAGCCGAATAATTTGTAATTATCTCATAATTTTTTTTCAAATTTTTTTACTATGAATTAAAATTAAAAAATAGGGGGAGACAGAAATAAGATCCTACCTAGTTGTTGCTACCCTTTCAAGTGTCTACTCTACTGTCAATAAAACTAAAACTCTATAAATAATTCATACCAAAACCTTTACTAGCGTTTGTAGTCCAACGGTAAGGATAATTGCCTTCCAAGCAATAGACCCGATTCGACTCCCGGCAAACGCATACCTCTTTTCCTTTCGAGCTTAAAATTTTGTTTTAATAAAGCGTGAGTAAATGACTAGATTATGTTTGAATCTGCTAATCCAGTAATTTATTACTTTTACTAATTCACATCTTATCATTGAATTATTAGTTACTCCATATCTTCAAAAAATAATTAAGGTTTTCATTTTCACGAAAAATAATTAGGGTAAACAACACCATTAGTCACTAAATTATTCATGTTTTCTTATTTTAGTCATTAAACTACTCTCTCCGTCCCATTTATTTTGTCTATTGTTGACTTTTCATACAGTTTTAGGAAGAAAAAGTTTGTGTAAGAATGTATAAGAAAGATGGTGTAAAATAATTAAAACGACAATTTTATCATTAAAAAGTTGAATTTTATTTTGTTGGGAAACTAAAAAGGTATAAAGGGAAATGTGCCTTATAAAAGTTGTTGATTTTTTCAATGAGGCATTTTAAGTGGGACAATTTCAAAATACAAAAGGGACATATTGAGTGGGACAGATGGGGTATTATTTTTAGCAAAATCGTCATTAATGTTACGTTTGTTTTCTATTTTGGTCACTAATATTACTTTTTTCTGTTTTAGTCATCAATTTATTGCTTCTTTCCTTTAATCACCAAACTATTAATTTTTGTGATTTTTTTATCGACGGGTGACAAAAATAAAAAAATGTAACATTAATGGCCATGATGTTGTTTACCCAAATAATTATTAGTTATACGTTGACTTATTGAAAATTGTGTTTAAAGCTTACATTATTTGTTTTAAATGTTAAACACATTTGAAAGTGTTAAACATCCGTTAATAATATGCTAGATTCAACAACTCAAATAAAACTTTTAACTACATGCTCTATATACCGTTGAGAGATGGTTATTTTATTTAATTAAAGTTCATAGTTCATGGGTTCATTTTACATGTCCCTAATATTCCTCGCACCTAGAGAAGATAGTTGTTCTACAAAGTCATCTAAAGCCTTGTAAGAACTTCCACCTTTCTTAATGGACTCCAACGCAGTTTTCCTTAACCTCTTGGCTCGAACCCTTTCGGACAAGTTCACGGTCAAAGAATCAGACAGGTTTCGAGCCAATTTGGTCGCATCGGGGACGGTCTCTAAACCCTCACAAACACGAACCGCGACCCCCAATCCATCAACCAACAGATCTGCATTTAGGAAATGGTCACATTGCATGGGCCATGCAAGCAACAGAACTCCAGCAAGGATGCCTTCGAATGCTGCATTCCAACTACAATGAGTCAAGTACGAACCAACCGCAGGGTGACCAAGGATAGCCACTTGGGGCCCCCAGCCTTTGATCACAAGCCCCCTCCCCGAAACACGATCCTCGAACCCCGGTGGAACCATTGGTTGCTTTACAGCCCAAATGAAACGAACCCTGTTTTGTTCCAAAGCTGAGGCGACAGCCTCCATTTGTAGCTTCGACAATGTTATCTGTGTTCCGAATCCGACATAGACCACGGATTTGTCAACTTTATTACAAGAATCAAGCCATGGAATGACTCGATCATCTTGCCCTAAAGAACTTGGTTGGCGTTCAATGGGGAGCAAAGGACCAACACCCCATAAACGGTCGTGCTTGGTTATCTCTTCCTTGATAAGCTTCATTTTTTCATTATCTATCTCATCAAACGAGTTGAAAACCAAACCCCAGCTCTGAATGCAACCGAGGTGCAGTTTCCGATAACAATCCGGCATGGAATCGAGATCGTTTACCCACCATGAAGACACCGCGTGTGCATTGGTGATGATGAAACACACATTGGGGATCCCAAGGCGTGAACCTAACAAGGGAGTCAAAGAACAAAGCAACATGTCGGAAACAATGGCGGCCGGAGGAAAAACGTGGGTTTCGAACCAGTTAACTATGGGATTGTGGAGTTTGCTCAGAGCAGCAGCAAAATCCGGGACGAAAGAGATGTCGACGTCTTGCATGTTTTCGACGCCGTGTGGGATGGAAGAATGGGACGGGAATGGAAGCACCAGGGTTTGGAGATTTGAAGAAGAATTTAAAGAGAGGAGAGGGGTGAGATAATGGAGGTTTTTGGGTGTGACCATGATCGTCACCGTTAAGCCACGGAGGGGGAGCTGGTGGGTTAAATCCATAAGAGGAAGGATATGTCCCGCTCCCGGGTATGGGATCATTAGAACGTGAACTCCATTGCCGTAGCTTGCCATTTTCTTTCTTTCTTTCTTTCTTTTTGCTTTTGCTGTCCTAGTTCTGATTTGTGCCATAATTTATAGGCAACCAAAATATAATTTTAGTTTTATATGTATATATATATATAGGTTAGATACATATAGGGTTGGAAACGAACCAAACATTTAACGAACCGTTTGTGAACCGTTCGGCCGAAAGTTCGTTTATGCTCGTTTATTTATTAAACGAACTAACATGAACAAGATTTTCTGTTAGTTTAATAAATGAACGGATACGACAAAGGATCCGTTCGTTCATTTAAGTTCGTGAACGTTAGGTAACCGTTCATTTATGTTCGTTTGTTTAAATTTATTCACATATATTCATCTATATTTATTATTTTCCATAACAAAAGTATTACTATATTTAAAAAAATTAAATTTATTCACATATGTTCGTTCGTTTATGTTCGTTTAAATTTATTTACATATGTCTTTTTATGTTCGTTTGTTTGTGTTCGTTTATCACTTTAATGAACGAACATGGACGAATACGAACAAGCTACATTCCTCAACAAATGAACACAAACAATAAATTATGTTCGTTTAGTTATTCGTGTTCATTTATTTGTTCGGTTAAAATTAAATAAACAAACATGAACATACCCTTATTCGTGTTCGTTCGATTCGTTTACATGACTAAATCCATAAAACTTAGTATTTGGTATTAGAAATTAATCGAATATCAATTTAATTAAGAAAAAACACACTTCTCTTAGATGACCGATATTATTATTATAAGGCTTTTTCTATCCCGTGTCACATGACATAGGATAAGAAAATTTTAATAGGGTAATAGATGTTATCATTTACTTGATTAAATAACCTCGTTTAAGAGGATTTTTTTTTGAAAATAACTCAACTCATTTAAGAATATATCATTTAGAGTTTAGAGTTTTATAAAAATTCAAGTAAATGAGTTGAGTTATTTTCAAGAGAATTATCTCAGTTATTTAATCAAGTAAATGACTATATCAATTAGCTTACAAAATGCATATATTATTCTCTTACCACTTTACCTGTAATCATTTACTGAACATTTTTTATAAAAAAAATTATAATCATAATTAACCAATAATTTGATACAATGGTGTGGTGGAGTTTTTTTAATCTACAAACGACTTTGATTTTTCTTTATTTGTACCTAATTAGTTAGTAAATAAATAATTAATGACTTAAATGTGAATTTTTTTATCGTTGATGTATCAAATAATTACCTTAAATATAATTACTACCTAATATAATTAGGGGTTAGCATTTGATCGAGTCGAGTCAAAAAAATTCGAGTTATTCGAGTTGACGCGTCATATTTTATAACTCAAACTTTATTTAATTTTTTTATTCGAGTCGAGTTTAAGAAATTCGAGTCGAGTTGAGTCGAGTTTTCGAGTTCCTATAAAAATTTAATTGTAATTATTTATCATGTTATAGGACGGTTTGATTCCAATTTAAACCACTTTCTCTAATCATATAAGATATGCATATGTATTTCTTCATATGTTGCAATATTTCTTCATATTTTTATATATCGGTATATATATAATAAAAAATTGAGGGGCTCATCTAGGGATGGCAACGGGGCAGAGCGGGTTTTTGGCCGCCCCGATATATTAATCCCAAAACCCGACCTCGCCCCGGAAATAAAATAATAATTTACCCGCCCCGCCCCGATTTATAAACCCCCGACCCGAAAATGTAAAAAATATATTAAATTTCGTTGACGATAAATGTTAGATTCGATTGAACGACCATTATATTTACAAAATATAAATTTTACAGACTTTAAACTATATAAAAAATAAAATAAAACCAATTAAATTACTCATATGAAGAAAAAAATACATATTTTAAAAAATAAATTCAACCACTGACTTTTAGAATCAGATATGTTAAAATTCGAATAATATTTAACAAAAATTTACAATAAACATAAATTTGAATGAGTTTAGTTCATTGGTGTTTGCTCCGTTTTAGAGGCGGAGTTATGGGGTGCATACAATGGCCTCAGTTATGCATGAAAGTTAGGATATCGTAATATCGTTTTAGAAGTGGATAGTATGAATGCCTTTCGAGTGCTAAAATTGGACTCTTTTCCACTCGGTTCTTCTTCTTTAGTAATGCACTTGAATGAATTTAAAAGGCATGCTTGGACTGTTCGGTTGCAACATACTTGCCGGGGTAGCAACATAGCAGATGCCTTCGCTAAGCTCGCAACGCCCGACAGTTTGCAGGTTCTCCGATTTGCTACTCCACCTGGATTCTCGCAGCGGTTGCAGGATGTTTTTGATATGGGTCATGGTCATTGATTGGTTAGTGATATGGTTTTTGTTTTAATGTAATTTTGTTTGTCGGGTTTATCTCGTAAGATATTTTGTATATGTACTATTTTTTTATTAAATTTAAAATTTTTTTAACGAAACACGTAATAATATTTAAAAAAAATACTAAAAAAGATCGAGTACTTTTATTCATTTTTTTATGGTACATAGTTGAACTTACATAAAGATCATTGGATACCAAATAGAAGTTTACAAGAACCAGAGGAAGAATCTGTCCCTGTAAATGATAATATGTCTGAACACTAGGCAACAACAATGGCCGCCAAATATTACATGGACGATCTTATTACATTCATTGTCTCAATCTTACTGCAACCATTTCCAAACCCACAAAATTGTTCCACTAGTTCATCCAGAGCCTGGTAAGAACTTCCACCTTCTTCAATGGCCGCCAACGCCGTTTTCTGCAACTCCATGGCTCGAACTCTTTGCGGTTGTCTCGAAGTCGTTGAGTCGACAAGGATCCGAGCCAATTCAGTTGAATCGGGGACGGTTCTCAACCCTTTGCAAACTCTGATCGTTGCGCCAACTTCGTCAGTCAACAGCTTCGTGATCTGAAAATGGTCGGCCTGCATCGGCCAAGCGAGCAACAACACCCCGGCAACAATGGCTTCCAATGCCGAGTTCCACCAGCAATGAGTCAAGTAAGAACCGACGGCTCGATGCTTGAGAATCGCCACTTGGGGTACCCAACCTTTGAGCACCAGCCCTTTTCCCCGGACTCGATCTTCGAACCCTGGAGGGATCGGGCTTTGCTCATCGTCGCCGTCTTCCTCTCGTTTCATCGGTTCCTTCACGGCCCAAATGAAACGAACCCCGCTCTCTTCCAACGCTATCGCCACCGCTTTCATTTGATGTTTCGTCAACGTAATCTGAGTCCCGAATCCGATGAAAACAACCGAGTCATCAAGCCATGCAATTACTTCACTCGGTGGTGGTGAACTTGAACTAGCCGCACCCGCACCTCTCTCGTTCACCGCCGGCAAAGGACCGACACCCAAAACACGACCACGTTTAACGAATTTCTGCTCGATTAAACCCAATTTCCCCCCTTCCAACTCCTTAAACGAATTGAAAACGAACCCCTTGCTTTCCATACTCGCCTTGAAAGCTTCCCTATAAAAGGGTAACAAGAAACTGGGTTTACTTAGCCAGAAATAAACCGCAGCAACGTTGAACGGAACGAAGCAGATGTTCGGAATACCGAGATCGGAAGCGAGGTTAACAGTCCAAGGAGCGAGCAATATATCGGACAAAATTGCAACGGGAGGGGATTTCGATTTCCCCGATCGTTGTGTTTGGAACCATTGAAGCAAAGGGTTGTATAGTTTTCCCAAGGCGTCGACGATGTGGGGAAGAAACGAGATCGGGAGATCTTGCATTTGCTCGACTTCACGGGGGAGGGAAGGGTGAGGCGGGAAAGGGAAGACCAAAGGTTCAACGTTGGGAGAGTGAAGAGAAAGAAGAGGGTTTAGATAGGAAAGATTCTTTGGTGTGACCATGATCGTCACTGTTAAGCCACGAAGAAGAAGCTGATGAGTTAAGTCCATGAGAGGAAGTATGTGGCCGCATGCTGGGAACGGGATGACGCAGATGTGTTTGCCGCCGGCGGCGACGGAGGTTGAACCTTTTCCGCAATATTTCGTGCCATAGATCTTCATATTTACTAATTCTGTGATTGTTTCGTTGTATTTTCACCTTTTTTATACAAATTTGGAATATGATAGTGAATAGTGACAAAAACTTTTCATTGTTTTAATTTTGTTTTTGGTTCTAATATGATCATTTAAAAATAGGATAACAAAATCTTTTTTTTGATCATAAGGACGACAAAATTAACTGTTTTTTTTTAAACGACCATTATCGGGCCTGTAAGGTCTGAACTGGATAGGGTTGAATTTATTTTATATAAAAAAAACTGAGTTCAAGGCGAGACGGAACGTGTTTAAGAAAAGATTGATATGGGGTGGGTGTGTTTGGGTTTAGGGTGAAAATTTTACAACTCGACTTGATGTATTTATAATTATATATATTATTTTTATATTAGTATATTTAATATTTTTGTTAATTTTTCCGGGTCGATGTGAGTTTAGTCGTTTTTTTGTTAAAATTTCGGGATCAAACCAAATTGAGTTATGCTTTTACTATATTCGGCCGGGATAAATTATAAATCCTAACATTAAATTTTAAATTCTAAACCCTAAAAATATACTATATCCCTAATTCACTAAACCCTAATCATAAATCCTAACCCTGTCCTTAATCCTAAACCCTAAAATATACCATATCTCCAATTCACTAAAACCTAATTATAAACCATAACTTTAGTTTTTAATTATAAACCCTAAAATTATTATTTTTAATGTAAGATTAAAAGAGATAAAAAAAAAAGAGCAGAGTAATTCTATTCGTCTAGATCCGGTAAGAGTACCATAACAATTCTTGTTTTACATCTCGGCTTGCATTTTGATCATTTTATCAAAAATTGTGATAAAACGGTTTGTGCGGCTTAAACAACTTCTGCATCTTAAAAGAAATTTGTGTAAAAAGAAATCTATCTGAACTAAGTTTTCTATTTTTAATCCAATTCTGACATAAAAATATAAGGGTAAATTACATCAGTAGTCATCAAACTATAGTTTCTTTCTTATTTTGGTCACCGAACTATTTTTTTGGCAAAAACATCACTAACGTTGTGTTTCATTCCTATTTTGGTCACCGAACTATTTTTTGGCAAAAACATCACTAACGTTATGTTTCCTTCCTATTTTGGTCACCGGCTGTTAAAAATTTAATGGTTTTTCTGACGTGGAATTTTATTTCATTTTTTTAATTTTTCATGTCATTTCTTCTCTCTCCTCGTAAGCAATATATGTTATTTTATAATATTTTTTATTCAAACTAACATGATGGTGACACATGTCACTGCCTATTAGTGGAATAAAAGGAATGAAGAATCAAACCCCTTTGCGGCCAGAGAGATTCAACTAATAGGCAGTTACACGTTTCACCATCCTATTAGGCAGTTACACGTGTCACCATCTCTCTGGTTGCATAAGAGGCTTGATTTTTTTATTCCTCTAATAGGCAGTTACACGTGTCACCATCTTGTTAGTTTAAATAAAAATATTATAAAATAGCATATATTGCTTAGGAGGAGAGAGAAGAAATGACATGAAGAATTAAAAATAAAATAATAGCCGGTGACCAAAATAGGAAGAAAACATAACGTTAATGATGTTTTTGCCAAATAAAATAGTTCAGTGACCAAAATAGGAAGGAAACATAACGCTAGTGATATTTTTGCCAAAAAAATAATTCGGTGACCAAAATAGGAAATAAACCATAGTTCAGTGACTACTGGTGTAGTTTTCCCAAAATATAATTGTGTACGAACCGGATGTACAGCAAGGTCCGTATAAATTTAATATGATGACGAAATAATAAAAAAATAGGCTTAAAGGGTTATCTTTGTCCCTGTAATAGTCTTAATTTATCAATTTCGTCTATATGATATTTTTGCATTAATTTGGCCTTTGAGTTAGTCAAATTGCATCACTGTTTATCCTTTGACTGACACTCTAACTCTAATTTATAAATCTTAAAATCCAAATCCTAAACCCTAATAAAAAATTTATCAATCGATAGTGATTATGAAACATAAAAAAGCCCTAAACGGTAATGCACTTCAATTACTTCAAGGGTCAAATTGATGTAAAAATATCACAAAATTGGTAAATTGGGACTACTACAGAGACAAAAATATTTCTTAAGCTTAAAAAATACGGTGAAATATACAAATATGCATTACTTTTTTAAATAAAAAGTGTTGAAAATTATGATTTGGGGAGAAAGAGTCGAAAGAGGTGGTTTGGGGAGATATTAGGGGGGAAATTATGATTTGAGTTTCAATTTATATAATACTAAGTGTAAAGTGATACATTATTATATAAATCTATATTATAAAAATACTCGGTAACTCGAGCTCAGGCCGATAAATATCGAATCAAAATTGGATTTTTTTTAAATCGAACTCGCTTTAATACATACATATGCGCCAATAGTTTTGGTATTCTTCGTGTTAGGTGGTAATAGATTATTTTAGTAGATCCATTAATGAAGTAGCTGCAAATGCAGTTTGAGTACAGTGGAAACCACAAACAAAACTAAAAAACAAACCCCCGCCCCCCAAAGGCATGAAAAACGAGAAGAAAAGTAATGGTCTAACTGATTTGGAGATCATATATACCTTATTTAAACATTCGACATGCATGCATGAAAACCCTAAAACACATTAAAAAAGAGGGGTCGACGAAGCAATGTTGTTCCATATCAGCTAGCATTAGCAAAGCTTAGTGCAGAAGCAGCGGCGCCTGAACCCTCGACATCTGCCGCCGGAGAAGCCTTCGTTTCTGCACACCAGGGCGCAGTTGTGGCTACTCATGCACGCACCCTTGAACTTATGGCTCTGTGACTGGCAAACCCGAGCCTCTGCTGGCTGCACCGCCCATTCTGCATGCACATACCCAACATTCATGCACAATCACTTACATATATATATTCTCAAACTTTATTTATATATATACTTACGGGAGGCTAAGACAATGAGGAACAGAAAGAAAATCCCCAGCGATCTTTTCATCATCTTCAGCTAATTAAACCTCTTGGCTAGTTTTGGCTTGAAAAGCTCTTGTTTCACCCCACATATATATATACACACATACGGGAAGGTAATAATGCAAGAATCTAGAGAGTTCAATGGTCGACTAGGATTAGCATCATCAATTGATTAATTTAGGTTTAAACAAATCTAAGTGGGGAAATAAAGGGGCTGGAACAAGATCAGACTGTCGGATCAGAGTCTGTGAGACTGGAACAGCTCAGATTGCCAGACTGAAAGCAAATCAGAGAATCTGTTCACGTGGTTTTGCAGATATGGGTGAAGTCGCCCATCTCGTCCACATAAAATCTCTGTCGTGTCGTATGATACCTGTTTGGTCTTTTAGCTTTGACCGTTGCTTCCGTCTCGAGATCCTGCTATATGAATGATACTGATCTCCCCCGTCTCGTTTTCGGTTTTCACCGTATTCATGCACGTTATTAGATGAATTCGACTTATCATCTAATTTATGGTTTTAATTAATAAAATTTACTCATTTTGAAGTAAATTTTTATCTTTTTTCCTCGTATAAATAAAGATTGATTAGTTATTTTAAAATAAATTAATTTTATAGACTATAACTATGAATGACATAGTGAGTCGAATACATTTAATAATTTTTGGAGATATTGGTTTAGTTGAGTATCGAAGAATGAGGGAGAGTGGAAGAGGGATAATAATCCACGTAGGTTTCGATATTTGTAGATGTTTAGTTTGTTTTTAAAGTTTAAATTTTTTAGACTTTATCTTAGTAAAAAATAAGGAAAAAATATCGAATTGGATTATAGTATTTAAATAGTTTATGATTTATAAGTTTAAAATTATGGTTGTTAGAATTGAGTTAAATTATAATATTTGACAAGCTAAAAAAATCATGTTATTCAACTCGAACCATAATTTTGGACCGTTTTTGATTCATAAATATATTATAATTCAGATAGTGAAAATAACTTTAAAAACTATATAAAAATTATTAATTATTGTCAACAATTTTTAGAGCATGTGGTTAAAGTTCTCAAGTTGACACCCTTCCATTTCTTGTGGGTTCAAAACTCAGTATGAGCAAAAAATTTCCTTCTTCTCTCTTCCCTAGGTAGAAATTACTCAAAAAAGTTATTAATTATTTTTATTTACTTGAAAAAAACAACTTTTTAAAAATAAGTATAAAAAGAACTTTGAAATTTTACCAATACAATGTCAACAGGCATAAAATAAAACTATTTTTGCATGAATAATGTCTAAAAAGTTCAAATTCGCGCAAACACATTTGACAGGTTATCGAAGCTGCTCATCTTTTTTCTTTCACATTCTCTTAGGTCATGAGCTCTAGACCTGGTAGGAGCATTTCCTTCATTCTACTAGAATTTCTCCTTCTCCTCCCCTCTAAGATTAAGATTAGAATTTGTTAAAAAAAGTTCAAACTCAAAATTAATATGGTAATTTTTTGAATAAAGGCAGTTAGTCTTATTAAAAGAAAAAATATTCAAAATTACAATAAGATTTTATAACATTGTACACTAAATACATAATTTAGACATTTCCTATAACATTGATACGAGAAACTAACCATTTTAAATCGTACGAGAACCATAAATGAAGAAGGTTAAAAACTCAATCAAAAACTCGAACAAAAAATTAATACATACTGAATCAGATCAAATTTTAATAAAGGCTCAATAATATAAAAAAATCAGCTTAGCCAAATAAAAACCATAATCCTTAAAATTAAAAAATCCAAATACTCTGTCACTATAACACATTATTATTGACTCTAATCATGATTAAATTAATTTTTTATAACTATAAATATTTAATCTATTAATCAATTAATTTTAATCAAATATTATAAAAATCTATTACGTATCGACCTTCTCAATTCGATTAAATTAATTGATAATTAATAAAAAATTATATCTTGTAAAATGTGCACCGACAAATGAGTGGGGATGCAATGACAAGAATTATCGAGTCTATAAATACAAAAACGTTAGTGTTTTATCCCACAGTTGAATCTGAAAATAGCCATTTCCAAAAATACTTTTTTTTAATAAAAAAAGGCAGTCCAAAATACTTAAGGTTGAAAAGATTATTATATTTATATAGGCAGGCAACACCTAGAGCACGACACAAGGGTGTGTAATGTACATATTTGTGTCGTATACATGATTTATCCTTAATAAATTTATTATAAACATGAAAAGTAATAATATTATATTTAAATCAATGACTAATACTAGGAATGGTATTAAAACGGGACAGACATATATTATTAAATCTCAGTTTTGTTGTCATGCAGTAGCGGATTCATAAATTTAAAAATAAATTTATAATTTTTTTAAATGCATGTTGATATTTTCGTTTTTTTCCTTTTACGCGCTAAATTAACTATTTTAGAAGAAATTCAATATTAAAAAGAAATTCCCAACATGAGATGCAATTGCTCTTCTCCAAGATCATGTAGATCCGCCTTTGCTATGTAGATGTTAGATATTATTCATAATTGTATTATCTCACTCCATCTATATTGATCAGTCTTAATGCACATTTGATATATACATGAAAGTTAATTTATGATACAGTGGTGAAATTTGGAAGTTTGAGGGGGCTAATTTATTTTTTTTTAAATTTAGAGGTTTAAACGAAATTTTTTTAAAAAAATTGAGGGTTTAGCTAAAATTTTTAATAATTTTGAGAGATTTAACAAAAAAATTAAAAAAATTTGAGAGGAAATTTAATTAAAAATATTCAAAATTTTGAAGCTTAATATGATTTTTTAATTAAAAATTTTAATTTTTTAAAAATTTTGGGGGGCCGTGGCCCCACAGATCCTTTAAAGGATCTGCCCTGTGAATACCCCAATTAGATATTTTAGAATTTATTATACAATAAACTCAACGAGTGATATTAGTGAAAAAGAGAAAGATGATCATTTTAGTATATCTGAGCTCGATTAAATTTATATGTAAGGTGTGCATTTTATTAAAAAATTAAGAAAAATATGAACAAATACAATATTGTGATCGTCTTAAGACTATTAAAAAAATGTAATGTATAATATATTATTACATTTTTATCCTTTTAAACGTTAAATATATAAAGGGTGAAACAATAATTTTTTTATGAAAGGTGAAACAATAAATTTAAAATAATAAGCAAGCCTGATCAAATAAATATTACAATTGTTTCAAATTAAAATAATTAATATATATATAATTTAAATTTTATTTTTTCCTAAATAAATATTATAAACTCAATTTTTTAAAACAAATATTATAAACTTAATTTTTATAATGTTTTAATATTAATTTTATGAAAATGAATATTTATATAACTAATCTATTTTATTCTTAAATGATGTGAGAAAATAATTTAGTTTGTCAATTATTTTTGAAAAGTGCTGTTAAAAAGTGATTTCGAAAATTTAATTGTAAAATTTTAGTGTTTGACATTGATGTCAAATAGTATTTTTAAAAAGATAAAATGTTCATTTTAAACATGATACTGCAAAGTAAAAATAAATGGACGTAAATGATGTTTAAATTATTTATCATAAATTTTATTAATATTATTATATAGGAAATATAAACTTAAATTATAATAAATCTATAAAAAAATCATGAAAATTCATTAGTAATTTTTTATATATAAAATATAAACTTTAAATATTTCTAAATAATTAATATAAATTTTTGGTTTAAATAAAAAAACTAGTCTCTAAACTATGCATTTTTATATTAGTATAATATAACTAAATATTAATTTAATATATTAATAATTATTATATTTAAGATTATTTTATAATATTAAAATTATTTATTATTTATTTTTATTTAAAATATTAAATTCTTAATATTATTTTAACAATTATTATATTTAACATTAATATTTTAATATATTAATATTAATATTAGTGTTAAATAATTAAGGGTAAAAAAGTAACTTCGCTCTCCAAAGTGATTTTTCACCCAAAAGCTAGAAATCTTAGTTTTTGAGGTTGGGTGAAAAATCACTTTTTAAGTATTTTTTTACTTCAATTTGTAAGTGTTCGAAATGAGCATGAAACGATTCTAACTCTATTGTCAAGCCCGTTGGGATGTATGGATTTCAATGAAGCTAAAATTCATGTGATCTTTCATGCTTTTCAGCTTTTTCTTCATTCGCAATAGAAGGATGTGTCGTCGTTAGTAATTGAGTCTAACTCCGTCCTGCATGTCTCTTGAATTATGCACCGTGCACGTCGACCGTGACGACATTGGAAATTATTTGGTGATTTTGATGTAATGTTGTTGCAGCTTCCGAGTGTGTGTTTTCATAATGTATACCGTGATGCGAATAGTTTGGCAAATACCATGACGAAAGGTGGGGTGGACCGTCGGTTATGATTTTACGGATAGTATCGTGATGTGGGTGACGAGCTTTTTTTTTGTGTTTATTTCTTTGATGTGACCTTGTTGTACAATGCTTATGTGCACTATTTTCCCCTCAATTTAAGATTAGTGTATTTTTTTAACGAGGCACGTAAAGATTTTTTTATATGATTTCATGAATAAAAATCATACGCGTTGATTAAAAAAAGTATTTGACATTACTTATAGGTAAAATTTTACTTTTTTAAGCAAAAACTATTTTTTAAGCAATACCAAAATCGCTCTATGTTTTGAGTTTGAGTTTGAATTTGAGCTTGCGAAAATGGCCCTGGACAAAAATCAATGTTGACATAGAAAACAACCTAAAAGCATTACTCGTAAAAAATAACCCTAAAAGCAAATTTCGTTATTATTTTATATAATTACTAATATGTAATTTATTATTGATTCATTTGGTCAAGTATTGTATAAGTTTATTAAGAAAGTAATCTATTCAGTTTATTTTATTTTATTTTATTTATAATGACATAATTTAAATTTCTGACCTTATTTCTTATCTCGTTAAATCTTTATTATTTTAATATTAGTTGGTTTATTATCATTATCATCGTAGTTGGTTTTTATGGCTGATTTTTAGTTGCGGACAAAAAAAAAACAAAGACCAAGTCTTAAAACTTTATATCGCTATCCAACAGATGAATGATTTGTATAATTTTTTTTTTATAATTATAGGTATTTAATTTATTTGTCAACTAATTCGGATTTAATTTGTTCATTTCACAACATCAGAATTCGAATTTATAACCTTAAGAAACCTAATGTTTCGTATTGTTAGACCAGTTGATTGTTGACGAGTGATTTGTACAATGCATCATAGCAATTTTTAATTTGTATATTATAATCATTGTTTTACCTGTCACGATGGTGCGTTCAGTGCAATATTAAATCTCATAGATTGTAAATATAAAGGTGTCATTCAGGTATAATTTCAAGCATTCATAGTTGTAAACAGAAGACAAAGATGAGCTCAAGAACAACTCCGGATATGGTTCCAGTTATAGATTTCTCAAAGCAAGACCTGAAACCAGGCAGCCCCGATTGGGATTCGGTGAAGTTTCGGGTTCGGGAAGCGTTGGAAGAGTACGGTTGTTTCGAGGCTTCGTTTGATGAAGTGACGGTGCTCCGGGGTGCAATATTTGAAGCCTTGGAAAAACTTTTCGACTTGCCTTTACTGACCAAGCAGCTTTGTGTTTCGGAGAAACCTTTTCGTGGCTATTTTAGGTCTCCAACGGGATTGCTCGAAAGCATGTCGGTCGATGATGCTCATGTTGTTGAAAACATTGAACAACACCTCGCTACCGTTTTGTGGCCTCAAGGAAACATAAACATCAGGTACAAATCCAAATCCAAACCCGCTGTTGAATCAATTAGAGTAAAAAAAATTGAGTTAGTTTAGTTTGTTTATTTTGTTATCCTACTTGAATTTGATATATTTTTAATTGAGTCGGATAAAATGAAAGCCAATTTAAACTTATTCGAATTGAATTTTAAAAAATATGTCAAATTAAAGCTTGTTGACATAGGACTAAATTTCAACCTAAAGCAAATAAATTTAAGATCATATATATTGAAAACTATTTCAAAAAAAAAAATAACACAAAAACTGAATAATTGTATTTTGAGGGGGGAAATCATAATTCAACCTTTTTATAGAATTATATATATATATATATAATTTTGGGATTTTTTATGATATTTTTTAAAATTTGTGTTTGGAGGGACAAATTTGCACATTTACAAATCTGGCAGGGGCTAAAGGGTATTTACACCAATTTAGTATTCATTTGTTTGAGTTGTAAAATCAAAACTCAATTTGAACTCGAAAATAAGTAACTCGAATAACTCAATTCAAAAAACTGAATAACTTGATTCAGCATAAAATTATTTTTTTCAATTTTTTGAGTCAAATTGAGTTTTACTTACTCGTACTAAGAATAATAACTCTTTGGATCAACTTCCGATAACCCTTTAGCAAAACTATTTAGACCTTTTTCCCTAATTAGAATTGTCTGGTTTTATCAATCATTTGATGTTGATTTGGCAGCAAAACTCTGGCACCTTTCACTCAGCTAACATCAAGATTAGAGACGACAATCATGAGGATGATTTTGGAGAGTTTTGGCGTTCAAAATACATGGATGAGCTCATGGACTCCACAAATTATCAGCTGAGGGCCATGAAATATAGAAGACCGGAAACCGGCGATTCTACCCTTGCAATTCCGGCGCACTGCGACATGAATCTGATGACTATTTTGTATCAAAACGATGTTAATGGTCTTGAGATTCGAATCAAAGATGGAGAATGGATCGACGTAAAGTTTTCACCCAACTCTTTCATAGTCATGATCGGAGAGTCTCTCAGTGTAAGTCCTTTGTTATGATATCACAAATATTTTTAATTTTCATATTTTATAACTTAAGATCTCGTCATATGTTTTATGGTACAAGATAACCATGTTTGGGTCAGAATGATATTTAAGTAAAATTTTATTGAGATAAAATTAAGATCAAACATCAAAAGATACGGACTTGCTTATAATTTTAAACCCAAAAATAAGAGATGCTACTTACTTTGATCAATACTTAAAGTAATATGGATCAATGGGGTTGGTTCAAGTGATAAATAACTTGGTATCAGTTAAGTATGTCTCGAGTTTGAGGTCTTGTGTATAAAAAAATTTCGCTAAAAATTTTACCCATCAAAATCAAATGTATGGTATGATCTGTTTAAATTAATCAAAATAAATCCCTAAAAAACCAAAAGGACAAAAACAAATAATCAAGATGTAGAATGTCATTTGACACAAAGGAGAAAAAATAGGGGCAGGACACCTAAGCACTACATAGTTCCATCTATGTCTCCTAATATGTGACGGAACTACATTATCGGCCATGACCCCTCATTTTTTTGTTTTAATTATATGATAAGTTCAGGTTGGTTTTAATATTAGGTAATTTAAGTTGTCATTTTTTATTTAATTACCGTTATTTGACTTATTAGTTGATTAATTCGTATCGAGTTTTGCAAAGGAGCGATCTTTTCAACTTAATTTTTTTCGTTCACAACGTTAAGATTTAAGTCTCTGATATTGCTTAAGGAATTTAGCGCCCCAATTAATTGAATGCTTTTATTAAAATTTATATTCAACCCCTTAATAGTTCATCCTAATTCCATCTCTGCTCCCAATAACATCTAGTCTAGAATTTGAACTCGATTCGAATGCTTTGAGAAGAAGTCCACAGTCACTTCTCCCTACCACTGGTTGATACAAATGTTTAAATACAGCTTTGCTTAAACAAAGGTTTAAAGGTAGGGGGAGAACATAAATTCTGATACATCTCTGCAGGTAGGGGGAGAAAAATGGTGGGATTATACTATTCTTCCTTCTTGTCCCAATCTCAACATTCAAATGTTTATTCTTTCTTCTTTTTCCTTGTTATCATCTCGTTGATACATATTGAGCCTCAAGACAGTGATAACGGCGAAAAGAAAATGATCGTAAAGTAAAAGCGTAAAAATAAAATATCAAGATTTGTGTAAAAATCCAAAACAAAAAAATTACGGAGAGAAGATAAAAAAAATTACTATGTCAAAAAAAGATTACAAGAAGGTTTGTTCGACTTGTTTCTAAATTATAATTCTTAGTATTTATTTATAGGGATTAATTATTTGCTTATAAAGAAAAGTTGCATAAAAAATTATACTCAAACTGAATTTTTTATTTTTCAATGAATACGCAAAGGAAGAAATAGAGTTCCACACAAAATTAAATTATTCCGTATCAATAGACAAAAATGTAAGTAACAAAGATTAAATGTGTAATTATAGAAATTTACTTGTGTTCTGTCATTAATTCCGTCAAAACTTTAACTGTCATTGAAACTATTTAGGAGTCACATGTTTGTGACATTTGAACTATTTTTTGTTCAAATTTAAATCCAATTATCTGATTAAATATCAGAAAGGGTTTATATATTTTTTTTCTTGCAGGCCAAAGTGTTTCACTATGGATCGATTAGCTTGATCGTGGAGCCATGCAGGTCAGCTCATTTGAAGGCAATGGAAGTGGCCAAAGAAGCAGGTGCATTGCTTTCGTACGATCCGAACCTTCGCCTGCCTCTCTGGCATTCGGCCGACGAGGCTAGGAAGCAGATCTTGTCCATCTGGGACAAGGCCGATATCGTCAAGGTCAGCGATGTTGAGCTCGAGTTCCTCACCGGCAGCAACAAGGTCGACGACGAAACTGCCATGAAACTCTGGCGCCCCAACTTTACCCTGCTCTTGGTCACCCTCGGTGAAAAGGGTAGCCGATACTACACCAAGGTATGCTTAGTTTTCATTGGAATCTTTGTCCTTTGAGTAATACCAGCGGCTAAAAACAATTTACATAGTTTAGTATTGGCCATTGGGCACCTTTTCTGCAACTTGGAGGGTTATTTGTTTATTAATTTTATTATAATGGGTTGGTGTGTATTTGGTTATATCTGATTGCAAAAAATAAATGGTCCCCAGTTGTAATATTTTCGATATTTTTTAGGTAGTTGGTTGATTTCTTGTCTGTTTTGTAAATGCCAGAAATTCCATGGGGCAGTGGATGCATTCCATGTAAATACGGTGGACACAACCGGCGCCGGTGACTCCTTTGTTGGTGCATTGCTGTGCAAGATCGTTGACGACCCGTCGATTCTCGAGGATGAATCGAAATTAAGAGAAGTATTGAAGTTTGCAAATGCATGCGGAGCCATCACCACCACCAAAAAGGGAGCCATCCCGGCGCTTCCGACCGAAGCCGATGTCCTTGCCTTAATCAATGGAGCTTAGAGGCAACCCTAAGATTTGCATTTTTCATTGTTTTTCTCTATTTCCCCCCGCATTTCAATGAGTTCTTATGTTGTTTCCCTTTCCTGTTTGCTTGCGGTGTAATGGTGGAAACACTTTTGTGATTTTAATAAATTAGGATGAAGTTTACTTCTTTATTCGAATCACATTCGAAAGGTTAAGCCTTTATATGAACAACTTCTTGAATATTTAACTGATGGCATATCTTTGATATAGCACAGCAAAATACATGTATGAATTCGAATGAAGCAATTGATTTTTATGTTTATTCGAAAGGATTTTTATTAACTGAGAAAGTTCAACAAATTGTAGGATCTAAAGATTGTACTTTTTCTTGCCGTTTATTTCATCTTTTGATCACTGTTTTAATCACTGGTTACCAATTTCGCCGATGCAAGCCGAAGCAGGCCTTTGCCCTCCGCCGCAAATCGGTATTGTCACCGGGCAACTCAGGCAATTATTTCCAAGGTTGCCGCTGATCCTGGAGGCGCTGCTGTTGAACTGCCGTGGTATCCGTCCCGACAAGAAATTGTCGTCTAGGAACAAGCTTCTCCATGGCCTCCCCAACCGCTGTCCGTACGCCAATGGGATCCGACCGGTCAATCCATTGTAGGCCAAGTTGATCACCTGCAAGTTCTCAAAGTTCACTAGGCTCACCGGCAAATGACCCTGCAACCAGTTCCTTTGTGCATTCAAGACTTGAAGTGGCGAACTGCTTCCGAGATGAGTGTTCACTTCGATCGAAGTTAGTTGATTGAAGGAGACATTGAGTTGATTCAAGGAAGGCAATGAGAGAATCGATCGACTAATGGAACCTGTAAACTTGTTATCACTTAGATCAATATGTCTGAGTTCTTTAAGTGATCCCAGTTCTGTAATATGTCCTGCAAGTTGATTATGGGGCAATGTTAAAGATCTCAGTTTTGTCGGAAGCTTTGGTAAGCTTCCCACAAACATGTTGGATCCAAGGTCTAATGTATCCAATTTCCATAGTCCATTGATGTCCGGAATCCTCCCCGAGAATTCATTGTTCGCTAAGCTTATTCGTGTCAATCTTCTTAACTCGGAAACCCTTGCCGGTATCGGACCGGAGAGGAGGTTTTCTGATAAGTCGATCGTTTCTATGTTCTTCAATCCATTGATCCATCCCGCAATACCGCCTGTGAAGAAATTCCCTGAAAGAGAAAGCATGGTTAGTTTCTTGAGATTCCTTAACGTTTCTGGCAACGGCCCTCTAAACTGGTTCCTACTGAGATCAAGCGAGGTTAACTCGGTGAGGTTCCCGATATTATGTGTCAAAAAGCCGTCATATCCCGCGTTATCAAGCTCGATCGATACAATCCGATTCGTCACATTGTCTCCGGGGTTCGAACACAAAATCCCCAGGAATTTCGCGCCGGTACTATCACATGGATCCACCGAGAAATCCCACGAACTGATGTAGGACGATGGCGGAATCATGTTTGGATCGATGGAACGTCTAAGTGCTTGAAGAGCTTCGGTGTCCGATCTCAACGTTATCGAATGAACGAGCGCAAAGATCGAAGCTAAAACCATTGCAATGACAACGGAATTTGAAGAAGACGATGAGATCGAATCCATGTCTTTGAAGATTTCATTCGATAGGCAAATCGGAATAGGGTATAAATAGTTATACTAGATGGTATAATTTCCATGAGATGATAAAGTAAAGAAGCTGAACATCAGGTAGAAAGATAGTGAACTGGTTTCTTTAAGTTTGGCAGAGAATTTGATCTGTGCTCCTTTCAACCTAATTTCCATCAACAAATATGATACACAAATTTTATAAACCGTGATCTCTTTTGTTTACGATTTGTTCTATTTTAATCAATCAAATTTAAAAAAGTTATTATTGTCACTTACATTTAAAAACGTTTCTATTTTGGTCACTGAACCGGTAGTTTTCGTCACTTGACTAATGGTTAACTAACATGCTCCTTTAAAAATTGGGTAAACTACACTACTAGTCATCAAACTATTAATTCTTTTTTGTTTTGGTCACCAAATTAATTTTTTTTGGGTGATATCGTAAGGAATTAAATTTGATACAAGAAAGAGAAAGTGAGAGAGATGGGCTCTTGTGTGTCGAGACCTGAAGGAAAGTTAAAGTCTTCTAGGAAGAACAACAAACAAAAGAAGAAGAATTGTAAAAGAAAGAAAAACTTCGAAAAAAGGGTGTCTAATGGGCTTTTCGACCTATCTTCCGATGACTTTTGTAGCTCGGATGCTCCACCTAATCATCACTCTTCCTTCTCAAACCCGACTTTTGAAGGTATTTTCTTCATTCTTTCCCTGTTATCGCAATTAGGTTTTTATGTTTTTTTTATTTTGTTTAGCTTTTTGTTTTTAATGTGTTCATGGATTTTCATTTTTCTAGTTGATTTGCTTGGTGGGTTTTGGAGGTTGAGATGCTTTTGGTTGTTGCATGGGAGGTTTTGGGTTTTTTTTTTTTTTAAGTCTGATTCTGGTTTTTATGTTACCAGAAAATGCATGCCTCAATTATATAGGTTAAAGACTTTAAGTAAATAATATATTTGTGTAATATTGATGGTAGAGGCATGCGCTTTAGATGATCAATTGACATTGTTTTTTCTTCAAAAACATAATAATCTGAGCATATTCCAACACTGGGTTTTAATTTTGATTTTGATATATATTTTTGAACTTCGTGTTTGTTGATTATTAGAGGAATGTAAATTAATGAGGGAGAATACAGAGTAGAATGCATCAATAAAACTGCAGAATTTACTTAATTTTTATTGATAAAATAAGTAGTTTGATCCATTAAAGATCTTAATTTGATGTTCTAGTCTTTAGCAAATCGGGGTTTGAACAAGTAGTGGATGCATATGAGCTGGTTGGAGTTTGATTGAGTTGGATTTAGCTGTTGCAGTGCTCTCATTGGTGGTTTCAAGACTACAATTGATGTTGCTAAGATTATTATTTCAATTTATTAAATGAGCAATGGGATGGTTTAGAACAATTTTTTCATATAGTCAAAGGCTTGTGTTTGAGATTTGGTAAAGTTATTTCGAGTTTCAAGCTTTGTTGTTAAAGACTGTAGTTTTTTAAGTATGACTTTAATATCATTGTTTGTGGCTTGATGCATAATCTGCTATACGTCTACTTAAAGAGGTAGAAACTGTGAATAGCTTAATGGATATCAGTGTATATTTGCTTTGATTTGTTACCTTTAAGAGCTCAGAACAAGGAAGTGAATATATTATATATATTACAATTAGGCATCTGCGAATTATTTTTTGTTAGTCAATTTTTAAAAGAATGTTTCCTTCCATTGATAGATATGCTCCGTTGGTTCTACATTGTTCATAGAATTCAACTTTCTTCCAATCTTTGTAAAACTTTTCTCCTGTTTCGATGCATTAAATTTTGAAATTAGTGTTTATTAAGCTGATGATTTGTGATGCTACCTTGACAGGGAGTGAGGAGTTGTGGTTTGATATATCACATGGAAATTCAGCATGCAATGTTGTGTGCGAGGCCACATTAAATACCAATATTGAGGTCTTCAAATCAGAAGATGGTGACTAAAATAGAAAAAATATGTAATGTTAGTGATGATTTTGTCAAAAAAATTAGTTAGATAACCAAAATAGGAAAAAATAAATAGTTTACTGACTATTGATGTAGTTTACCCAATTTCCAATTTTTAAAGGCTCCATGTCAGCTATCCATTGGCGAAGATTAACGGTCCAGTGACCAAAACATAAACGCTTTCAATTGTAAGTGGCAAGAATAGACTTTTTTAAGTTTAAGTGAGCAAAATAGAACAAACTATAAACAAAAGAGACAAAAGGTAAAGATTACCCATTTTATAAAAGGGTGAAAGAAGCATGCTAAACTAGTGGGACTGTCACTAGATTTGTCTATGGTTCGAATAGAAAGAAGTTCGGCTATTCGAACTCGAATGTGTCAAAAACAAATATGCTCGACACCAGATCATATGTGTATGTTCATGTTTGAATACGCATCGTATATTTAAAGAAAAACAAAGGCAACATAATCGTCAAGCATGATAAGATGCATACGAGCTTAAGTATGCGTACATATGAAACAATAAACATATAGTTTGATCGAACTACCGACACACGAGTCTAATTAGACCAAATCATCCTAGATCAGGGACTGTGAAGTACTCGTCATCGTCATCTGGGATCTCGATTCTAGGCTTCTTAAGAGGCATGGAATATTTGGTAGGTCGGTACAAGTTCGGATTACTCGCCTGTGGTATCGGAAGTTGAGGTACTTCGGCCGGTGCTAAAGCCTCCTGAGGCAATTGATCAACGAAAAGACCAATGTCTGCTAGCCATTCAAGCTCTCCGAGCTCGGGCTGCTCTTTCTGCAACAAAACAAGTAAAAACATTATAGGCAGACCAAATTAATTTCAAGTAACGGTTTATATCTGTATTTTTCGAACTCGAATATATCGGGATAAATAATAGTTTCTCGCCTTGTTTAGAGATTGAATATCCGAAAGTTCTAACAGATCATCAACAGCCCATGAGGAAACAAAGCTTGAGTGTTGATGTGGATTCATTTTCATTGAAGTCTGAGGTGCACTCTTGTTGGGTGGCTCCAACACATTGTTTTCAGTCTTTTTATCGCAATTCGAACTCAAGGCGACTTGGATTCCGGTAGCGAGGAATCTTTGATGATTCGCGGCGAGGCTGCTTGCCGGATGGCTCGGTTCGTCGCAATCACGGCAAAAGAGGGCTCTATCTTCAACACAAAAGATGAAAGCTGCTTTTTCCTGTACGACATATACAAGATATTATCCCAAGATTCGAACAAAAATCATCAGCCTCTAAATATTCCTCTATCTATACCTCACACATAAAAACACTAAAAAAATTAAATTATAAACTCTAACCCTAAATTTCAAAGCCGACCCTACACCATAATAGTCCCTGGTCCCTAGTCTGGGGAATATTTAGAGGCTGACGATTTCTAACCCCAAGATTCAGCCTATTTTACAACATTCGAATTCGGGTGCGAGTATTGAATACGAATATATTTCATAAGGATTCGGATCTATTAATGCTAGTGATACATTAGATTACAAGATACTATATGAAAAAAAATACATGAAATAAACCAGAAAATTGAATTTCCACCTGGCAAATATCACAAGGAGGAAGCTTGTTTGAAAGGCACTGAAGGAGAAGTCTTTGGTGTTTGCTTGCAAGCTTGTTAGCTGCATGAACTTCAATATCACATTTAGCACAAAGTGCAGCCTCATCTGCACAACATATCACTGTTGCTGGTGCTCTTTCACAAACATCACACTGGATTTTCATTTTTCGATTTCAGTAAAACTTGGAACTTTTGAATCAAATCACTCTCAAAATCAAATATTTCCCCTTGTTTCAGAAATTCAAGAGAAACCCATAGTTCAAAACCTTGAGAAAATGATGAAAAACTGAAGCTCCAGTAAGTAAAAAAGTTCCTTTTTTTCCTGAGAAACAAACACCCAAGTAATAGAACTGAGGTTATTCAGAAAGTCAAGTGAAACCCAGAAGCCAATAAGTGAACAAGATCTGGGTATACCTTAAAAAAAGTTTCCTTTCTACTTTTTTCCTGAGAAAAGAGGGGAGGAAAAAGAAAATAATCTGGGGAAAATATGGAATTAAGAGAAGATGTGCAGAGAGAGAAAATGGAAGAATGAATGGTGGAGAATCAATGGAAGATAGAGAATTGAATTGGAGATAAGGGGATTAGAGATTTTGTGAAATCAAAATCAAGGAATTTAGTGATTACAACGATGCAATTGGTGGGGTCACTGAGTCCTCCATGTTCATGGATTTGTGTGGCTAAGAACACTGCAATGTGTTCATGCTACCAACTGAAAACGTGTTCTGTGGTCACCATTTTTGTTGGATATTTTATTGGAGTTCTGATTCTGTGGTATTCTTTTACATTTGGTATTATTGTGCCTTCAGTCCCTGTATCTTTTTCTAGTTATAAAATTTATGGTTTATTTGTCGGTGCAATCAGATCAATTTTACAAATATTGTTAGTTTCGTTTATCATTCTTATTTTAATTTTTAAACATATAAGTGGATAGAGATAAATATTTTAATTTTCTGCTTCTTGTTTCCAGTATTTCATTACATTTTTGTTGTTGCAGATTGTTGTACATATTTTGTTGTATGATGTTTCATTTTCTAAATTTTTTGTTTCATTTTATTTATTTCTATTATATTTTTATTTGTTTGAAATATTTTTTATTTTTATTTTTAATAAATTTTCGGCATATTATTTTAAAAATTATTAAAATGCCACATTTTAAATTTAAAATTAGATATTTTAATTCATAACAACGTTAATTTATTTATAGTGCATACAATGGTGAATCTAGAAAAATATTATTGACTTGGCTAATATAAATAGAATTAGATGTGAACAAAATTCGACTAGAAAAAATTAAATTTTAACATATTCAAGAATAGAAATAAAAGGCCCACGTAAGCTAGAGTAGAAATCGTTTGTCCTTTTTCGGTATCTCTATTTATGCCCTCAATACTAAAAGTTATGTTTAAGGTTTACGATTAGGGTTTAAAATATCGAGTATATGCTGTATTTTTTAGAGTTTAGGGTGTTTGGTATAGGATTTAGAATTTAGGTTAGAGTCCATACATTTGCATTCATGTCAAAGGTGCTAACATATTTCTTTAACAAGAAAACAAGGCAAATTTCCATGAAAGAGTTGAAGAGATTTCAACTTACAATTTGAGTCCATTTAATGATTCTTTCTCATAAAACAAACATGACCAACAATAAGCAACCTGCTTTCATCATTATATCACAAGATTGTTTGTATATATGATATATCACATCACATGCATGTTCTCAACCAATGAATTCCTACTCAACCATCATACCACAGATTTGATTCATCTTTCAGAGAAAACAAAAAATAACCATCAATGGAGAAGAAAGACAAGCATAAGGAGGAAGCTTTTCTTCAGCACCCGATTTTGTTCATCGCCGTTCTGGTTTTCGGGTTCGTTTTGATGGACCCTTTCGAGATCGGTCCGGTTGGTGGGATTGAGTTCAGGCCGGTGAAACATGACATTGCACCATACAAGGAAGTGATGGGAAGTTGGCCTATAGATAATGAAAGCCGGTTGGGTAACGGGAAACTCGAGTTTGTCGATGAAGTTTTCGGCCCTGAATCGTTGGAGTTTGATGGCTTCGGTCATGGTCCTTACACCGGATTAGCCGATGGTCGCGTTGTTCGGTGGATGGGCGAGGGTATCGGATGGGAGACATTCGCCGTGGTTACATCAAACTGGTGAGCATTTTTTATGTGTTTAATAATATCAACCTTTGTTGTTCGGATTCTTTATTTTTCGAGTCTGAGCAACATACGAGTAGACAGACATAAACCTTATGCTAATTTGTGGTGGAAATGCACATAAAATAAAGGTCAGAGAAACATGAGAAATGGTGTGGTCGACCACTCGGGCTGAGGTTCAACAAAGACAGTGGAGATTTGTATATTGCGGATGCCTATTACGGACTCCTTGTGGTCGGACCGAGTGGCGGACTAGCCACACCGTTAGCAACTCATGTGGATGGGAAGCAAATCCTGTTTGCAAACGATCTGGACATCCATAAAAATGGTTCAAACTTTTTCACAGATACTAGCAGAAAGTACAATAGAGTGGAAGTCAACAATAATACTTAACATCACATTATTTTTTCTCAAATCTGATATACATATACATATACATATACATATACATATACATATACATATACATATACATATACATATACATATACATATACATATACATATACAATGAAGGGTTACTTACAGAAGATTATTGAGCAGGTATCATTTCTTCATATTGTTGGAAGGCGAAACGACCGGAAGGATTCTCAGATATGATCCTCCGACGAAGACAACTCATGTAGTGTTGGATGGCTTAGCTTTTCCAAATGGAATTCAGTTATCTTTGGACCAGAGTTTCCTTTTATTCACTGAGACTACCAATTGCAGGCAATTCCATCTTTATTTTTGCTCTTCAAAGTCTATTTTCGATACAAACGAGACCGTAATCTAAGAATAACACAAGGATCACAGATATCGGGATTTGAATCCCGAGTCTGCTTGCATGAACCAACTGGCTAAGCCCGAGGTTGTCGATGTTATTTGTTCCGGGCACGTACATGTTTCCGACACTTGCACCAGAAACCTGTTCTGCATTTTGATACTGATTTTTGCTATGGTGACAGGCTAATGAAATACTGGCTTGAAGGTCTGAGAGCCGGGACAACGGAACTGGTGGCTCATTTACCTGGTTTTCCGGACAATGTAAGAATAAACGACAAGGGCCAATTCTGGGTAGCCATAGATTGTTGCAGAACTCAAGCACAGGAGATTCTGGTTCACAATCCATGGATGAGGAGCTTATACTTCAGATTACCTATCAAGATGAAGATTTTAGCCAGAATCACGGGGACAAAGATGTTCACGGTGATCTCGCTCTTCGACGAAAATGGCCAAATCGTCAAAGTTCTCGAAGATCGAAAAGGTGTGGTGATGAAGTTAGTGAGTGAAGTTAGAGAAGTTGAAGGTAAACTATGGATTGGAACTGTGGCTCATAATCACATTGCCACTCTATCTTACCCTTGAAAATCTTTGATCTCATTTTAGCTGCAATTTCTCTATATTATTATGTTTTGTTCAACTATCTTTCCTTTGATTATGAACTTTTTATCCTTGATTTTCCTCTAGTTAATCAATGAATTTGCTGCATTGTTGAGAAAACCGGACCAAAGACCAAAACGGTTAGATGTAAACTGTTGCCAAAACACTTACAAGACAAGCTCAAGCACAATTCTATCATAGTCGTATAAACAAAAACATCGTTCCTGGCAACATTCGTATAGGAAATTCGAATGCATCACAAGCGAAGAAAACTCACATGAAAAGCTCATACCTATCTAGTGCCTCAATGTAACCGATCAAAATTGGACAATTCCATAAAAGACATGCCATACCGGATGACTATCTAATAATGGAACGAAGAGATGTTGATCTATCTAACAATGGATTGCAACCAAAATTTTTTGTACCGGAAGCGAAAGGCCGATCAATACCTGGCCCTATATATGGTTAACTCCTCAATCATTTGATGTGGTTGAGCCGACATCGGATGAAGATGGACAGTCTTTCCTGTTCGAAGAAGACATGGATGCTCTAACTCTCATCTCTCCCGTCTGCTGTTGCTGCTGGAGTTGATGCAGTAGGAGCTGATGCTGATGCTTCTGAGACTGAAGCTGAAGTTGCTGTGCTGTTAGAAGCGCCTGCATAGCATGATTATTCAACTGGTATTACTGAGTAGCTCCGAAAGATGCAAACTTCATCATTGGTCCACCATTTGGCATGGATTGAGAAGTCAGCACTTTCATATTCTTGATTTCTTCTTTCAGTGCATCATTTAATGCTATCGGATGACCAAGAAAAAGGAAGAGAGAAAACATCATTAATACGGGCAACAATAAAAGCAGATCGGTATTCGAACGAAATAGAAATATATCAAGAGGTGCTCACAATCTTGCAAGTAAACCTGTTGCTCCATTGCTTGCAACTGCAGTTTCAACTCACTATTTTCAGCAGCTAGGCCAGTGGAGTTTCTCTGCTCATGAGTTACCATGGGAAGAGTCAAACGAACCATTAGATATAAATAAAAAAGAACACAAACATAGAAGTACAGAATAAAAGAAAATGAAGGTCCAATGGAATATATACATACACACATACATATGTATATGAACAGAACCCTCCCGAGAACATTTAGCAAACACAGGAAGAGAAGGTGCAGAGCGGATGCAAATACCTGTAATAGAGTCAGCTGAACAGAGACTGATGTTGCTTCTGTTTGCAACGTCTGTATTTTCCGTTCAAGCTCAGCTATATATCGCATCTTTCTTTCCCTTGACCTCGCAGCAGACTGCCTATTTGCCCAGATCCTATACATAGCAAAGACAAGAAATGCGGTATCAATATACATACATACATACAACCTACATTCCTGTTATGGAAAAGACGAAATCCGCTGGAAAGATGAAGATGCCTTAAATGAGAGCGCGAGAAAAGGTGTGGAAGGGGCTATCACGAGACACAAACATGGGGAGATAATTGAAACCATTGATAACATAGGCATTTGCACTAGCTTCAAGTTAAAACATAGTTTCATGGTCTCTCTGCTACCACATTGTTATCGAACTGGTTTCTTCGATTTGTTCGAATTTCTATTCAAATTTAATTTAAACGTTTACAATGTGACGAAGGGATTCCACTTTAAACATACATTTCTTCATATTTTTCGTATGGGAGGGATTCCACCCGAACTTAAAAGCCAATCCACTAACTACTAAAATTTCAGGTTATTCGAGTCGAGAACAAAAAAAAATACCTCTTAGCACGTTTGGGGTCGACAAGAGCAAGCTCAGCAAGGTTAGCAGCTGACATTGCTTTCTTAGAACCGGCAGGCCAAGCCTCTTCCGAACCAGGCATAAGCATTTCCGGCATAATACTTGTCGACCCATCCATTGACAGGCTATGTTGGTGCCTAGCTCTAGGCTTCATACAAGACCCAACACTTCCTCCTCCCGTACTCGCCGCAGCCGACGGATCAGTAGGCAGAGTTGCCGTTGCCAATGACTCACCGACCTCACACGATGACTTGATAGAAGAAGAATTGAACTTATTTATATCTAGATACGCATACAACACTTCCTCCTCCGTTTCGTCGGAGGATGGCCCGTCGGTTGCGGTTGCCATCACAACGCCGAGATCACTGAAGTTAAGATCATCCGGGAGAGTTATGATTTCGGAATGGGCACGGCGGTATCCTAATTCCTTCGGTGGATTATCAGGCATTTTGCTTATATCGTGACTGAAACAATTCAAATCCCAAGTTTGACCGGAATTTGCATCATTTCCGGCAGATGATAATCCCGGCACTCGACCAACCATTGGCGGAAAGCCTGGAGATTTATCCATCTCCATTTTAATATAAAAAAACTCGAAAATTCAAAATGAATAAAACCCAGAAACGGAAACGAGTTTCACAAGGGAATTACGTTTAAAAAAAAAACAGGGACAGCAAAGATCTAACGGAAACGACAAGCACAAAGGAATTACATAGAAAGTAAAAAAAATGAGAAATCGGTGAAGAAAATGGAAAATAATGGCAAAGGAAGAAGATTTTCCGGGAAAATGGAATGGGTTTTCAGGGACAGGAAAATCGAACACTGGAGGATAGAGTCAAATGAAGGAAATCGTATTGTCGGAAATGAATGGAAAAAAATGTCGGAGATGTGGTGGCCGATGTGCTTCTATCTTGGGTAAACTGGTCACTCAATTATAGTAAAGTTAGGTTGACTCACTCAATTAAAACTGAAATAAAAATTTGGTATAATCACAATTTTAGTCCCAAAATTTATATATTTTATTAATTTAATCTTAATTCGAAATAATTTAGTACACTTAAACTTTTATATTTGAAAATACTAAACGTGCCATGATCAATTAAAGTTCGGGACCAATTTACGTATCTAACTCTAAAAGTAATCCTAAAAATTATCCTTTGCTCCACGGATGACACATAATAGTTCTACTCTTTTCCCCTCTAAATTTCTTTTCTCCCTAATTAGCTTTCTGTTCTTGGTTTGCTCTTATTAATTTTTATAGAACTCTTTATCTTCCTTTTATGTTTGTCTAATCTATGCAGAATTCATGCAATGCATGAGAAGTCTATTCTGCTCCATGCTTCCTCTTTTACACCGGGACCAACTGATTCTAGCGTACATGGCTCTTTATGCTCTCTTCATCCTTGTCTATTTTGCACCTGGTGGGAGAGCAAGACTCTCGACTGACCAAGAGAAGCATGGGATTCGTTCCTGCCATTGCTTTCCACCCGCGTGTGCTCTCTGATTCTGCATGTTATTTATCTAACCATGATCATGCTCATCTGTTTCTCTCGGTTCATTTTATTCACTCTCTACTTCAACCCAAAGCAGTGGATGTTATCGAAACGTCTAATATCAAAAGATAAAACAAAAGAAGCTTGTTTGATTATGTACTAACATCAACACCATGAGAACACAGATGGTTTTTATTGGAATGTAGCAGCAGACTAATCTGAAAGATTAATTTTATTGATCACTTCCCTTACTTCAATACTTGGGAAAGTCCTTTACTTATTGATGTGTCCTTTACTTCAATACTTGGGAAAGTCCTTTACTTCAATACTTGAGATTTCTTAGTAAACATAATTCTCAAGCTTCTCTTTTACGTATTGAGGTGTGCTTTGTTATACCTTTACTTATTTTTATAAAATTCGGTTTATTATTAGAAAAAACACAATTATTTCATTAACCATCAAAAAGTAAATATCATCCTTTGTTCAACAAAAAAAAAAGAGAGAGTAAATATCATCCTCTAAACACCAAATATAAATCCATTACAGAAATTTGTTGAGCTTGGGAGTAAAATGACAACAAATACAATCAACAAAATCAAAATCTAGCTTTCCAAGCCAAATAGTAGAATGAGAGACTTGGTGCAGCCCTACTTTCACAGATCTAGGACACTCAAACCTGCAACATGAAAAGAATGATTGGTAATGGTTAAAAAAAACCCATGTCTGAGAACATTTGGATGTTACCAACATGACACAAAACAACACAAAGATCAATTCCGATGCTGCTGATATACACAACCGCAATGGAAACTACTGTTACTAACACAATAAGAAATAACAAAAGGATCTATTGTAATGTTGCTGGCAACGGAAACAGTAATTCATTTTATCTACAACTCAACATGCTGGTTCAATCAAAACAAAGAAAAGAAGAGGCTACTCTATTCATGCATATCAATCTACCTGGAGGAAGGGACTGCTTCAACTTGTCAGCCTTCTCGGCATCAGACACACAAAGTGTGTACAAGTACTTGGAGCAACGGACCTTGAACGTAACTACATTCCTGCTCTTCTTGATCTTCACCGAGCGTGCATCTTTCCTTCTGGCGGTGAGAAGGAAGTCTTTGATCTCATGAATTTGCTTAGGCTGTGCATCATAACATGTAAATCAGAGATTATACACCCGAGTCCAAACATGTGCATGGAAATATAACTCTGTAAATACATGAAAATCTGGGAAATTTTGAATATATCCGTGCCAGGAAACAAAACCTGTATTCAACTTACACCCGAGTCCAAGTAAAACATTAGGTGATACTAACAAGCAAATAAACAACTCAAAGAAGAATGCAAAAAACACAAATTGATACTAAAAGATTAGAAAATTTAACACATTCTTTAACAATAACAATATGGTCAGATACTTTAAAAGGTAGATGGCATACAAACATCAATAATCCGAACATGAGCAATGATTATTGAAGTTTTCCAATACAAAAATCTACCTATCACGTTCAGAATCTTGAATCAATGGGGACTTCTACTACACAAACATCTTAATTATCACATTAAGCACCTGAATTTCACTCCAACTGAACTAAACATCTATGTTAACTAATGATACTAAATATTTCACACATGGAACCAATATTAAGCAAACCAAAGAAAATTTTGCTAAACAAGAAAAACCCATCAATTGAAAGCACTAATTATCACAAATAGAAGTAACCCATTGTTTATTTTGATAAACTCCATTTCCATTAATTAGAAAAGAAACGGAAATAAGGAAGCCACATACATATATAAAATCCGCGTTAAACGTAAAAAAGGAGGAACTGAACATCAAATCTATATTAGGTTCAGAAATCTAAAGAGAGAATTGAATATAGAAATGGGTTTTAAGTTCTAACCATTTTTTATTAAAGCTGCTTGAAACCCAGACAGCAGAGCACGCTCCAAACGCTAGTTTTCGTTATATTGAATAATTTATATACGCTCGCGACAAAACCCTAGGGGAAAATTTTCACTTGTATTGCCGGTCTTAGCCTTGGTCAATCGACTCGAATTATTATTTAGTAATAAAAGTATTTTATTTTAATTTATTTATGAAATGTATTTGGAAGTTGTGGAGAGTCTTCGGATTGGATCGAGTGGCCTCGCAAAATGCTCTTTGGCTAATCATCTTTTGGAATTGCGTCATCGACAATGGACAGTGCGGATTCAATATGTTGGTAGAGAAGGAAACCGAATAGTGGATGCGTTAGCAAAGATGGTGAGTATGGATAGTATGGACCATCCGAGGAACCATGCTGGTCCACGACGACACAAGGACATCATCGTCGCAACATCACCTAAATGCGGCACGACGTGGTTAAAAGCCCTCGTTTACTCGATTATCAACAGGGATTCCTTTGATTTCTCCGACCATCCTTTGACCAAAGCGAGCCACCAGGACTTGATGATCTTACTCGAACTACATATTCATGGAAGTGGCTCAACATCCTTCGTAGATGGACTTCCTTCGCCTCGGATTATTTCAACACACATTCCTTACTCTTTGTTCCCCGAACGCAGGACCGACGGTACCTCGCCTTGCCGTTTCGTTTACCTCTGCCGAGACCCCAAAGATGTTCTGGTCTCGAAATGGCATTTCTCGAACAAGGTGAGACCAAACGAGCCGCCACCACTCACGCTAGACGAAGCATTTGATTCCTTTTCCGAAGGGGTTTCGCACGAGGGGCCGTTCTGAGGTACTGGAAAGCTAGCTTGGAGTCGCCGGAGAAGGTGTTGTTCTTGAAATACGAAGACGTGAAGAAGCGGCCAGGGGATTGTGTGAGGAAAGTGGCGGAGTTCTTGGGGGTGCCGTTCTCGGAAGAGGAAGAAAAGAAGAGTTGGTGGAGGAAATGTTTGAAAATGTGAGAAAAATGGTAACTTTAAACCATATTTTTAATGGATAAAGGTAGAGTTTCGAATAATAATTTTATTGGATCTAACTCTACTCCATGATACCTTTACAACGGTATCTCATATGCTCAAAACAATTGAGTGATGAATGAGAAATTGATGCTCAAAGTAGGCAGTTGTGAATTGAATAAGGAATTGAAAACCCTTATCCCACTTTAATGGGATAAATAGTATAAGAAGTGTTTATATACACTTACTCTCTTGGTAGTTATTAAATGATTTGAATGGAAGTTGTACTTCGCACGCAAGCATAGGGGTTGTGGATCAAAGCTTATTAAACCAATTCGTGTTTGGGTGCACTTGTATGATGTGAATGTCCAGACTGGTTGGGCCTTTGTGGACCTATAAATATTTTACTCACTTCGAATAAATTTTTTTCTTATTTTTTGTATATCTTTTTGAATATTCCGAATTTAAAAGGATAATTTATAGTTTCCTTTAAATTCGGAATATTCAAAGGTAATAATAGCAATTCACGAGAATATTCTATTTTAATATGGTATTAACATATTGTTATTGATTTAATTTGGTTAAATGGTTAATGACATTAATTCAAAACATTATAATTTCTACATTTAACCTAGCTCGCTCCCCTATAAATAGTATGTCATTCCTTTGATTTCAGCACAACGAAAATCACATAACTTTTCTATAGTTTGTCTGTGGGCTTTTTCTAAAGTTATTTTCAGTAGTAGGCGAAGGAAATAGTAAGTTCGTGATCTCCACGTCAGTGCAACTGTGGCTGGTCATCTGTTATTGTATCTTGGGAGACAGACGACCAACGAACTCGAACGTCATAGGAGTGGCCGAAAATCTGTCTTAAGGAAACTGCGTTCGTGCAAGCTTCAACACGTTTCTAACTCGGGACAATGATTTACTCCTGCTAACAGTGTGTGAGATATATAATTATTAAAACGACTAAATTTTACGTTTTATGATGTGTGAATGTGTAACAGTGATGTACTCCTATTAGGAGTATGTGAGATGTACACATTTTTAACGATCGAGTCATGAAATTGAGCGAAATTTAAAAGTTTAGTAATGAAATTAAGAAAATTTAAAGTTAAGTGACCAATACAAAAACACTAACAAAATTGAGCGACCAAAAAAGTAGTTCACCCTTAAAAAGTTAAGTCACGAAATTTTAATTTAGCATATGAATTTAAAAAACTGAAAGACTCCACCGTACTTTTTAGACTGAGGATAAGAAACATGTCTCCACCTATTTGCACCCAAATCACTTACAAACCCGATTTCCACTTCGGGTGTATCTTGGTGTTTAATCGGTCGGTTCGATTAACTGACCGAATTAAACTACCCAAAATTTATTAATTAATTTTTTTTCTTTTAATTATTAATCGAACCGTAATTTTTTCGTGAATATTTAACAGAACAAAAAAAAAATTAACTAATTCGGTCGATTTAATTATGTGTGTGAATAATGAGCCTCGTGTTGCGTCCCTGTCGGGTTTAGCTATGTGTGTCATTGTTAGAATTTGGTGTCTGTAATGGTACTGTATGCACCATTGTTATCGGTGTGCAATTTGTGTTGTTGCCAGTACAATGTTTTAAGTATCAATGAAAATAAACTTTTTTGATGAACTTTTCTCATCGTCCTCTATTACATTACCGTTTATATTTTTTAGAACCTCTTTAAAACTCACGAAAACCTCTACATAAAATTCAACTGTTGTTGAAGTTTTGGATCTTCGCTGAATTTGAGGAGTTTGTGGCGTCCATATGAATTCCAAGGTTTTGTCTAACCTATTCACTGTGATATATGTTAAGGTGTATTTAATAACATTAATTAAGTGGGAGACTTTATTGCCGCGTTTAATATAAATTTTTTAATATGAATCTCATTTAAGAGGATTATTTGATTATTCAACTTATTTAATCTTTAAAACCTTAAACAAAAACACTAAAACTCTAAACCTTAAACCTAAACAAAAATATTGGGCTCGTACGTCGTCAACCGAGTTGCCAAAAGGGGTAAATTGGCTTTGTGATAGAAGTGGTGGAAGCAAAGGTTTTCGGGACCCTGTATAGTTTACTAAAATGAGGCCCTCTAATTTATAATTCAAAATATTTAGAGTTTTTAAAAGACATTTTTATCTTAGTAAAAAATATATTATGGGTCCCTCTTTAAAGTCATTTTTATTTTTTCTTGTAATTTATTAAACTAAAATCTTTTGTTTTCTTCCTATAAACATTTAATTCAACTCATTTGGGGCCTCTCTTGGTCGCTCACCTCACACATGTTCAAAACCCTCCATTGATTTGAGACCTTACTCGTCTCATATTCGCCAGCCCCGCATCCACCCACCCACTGCCCACCATATGAATTATGGGATATTATGAATCCACGGACAAGTTCATGAGCTATTCTGTAAATCCTAGGATTCTAAAGGGGCATGCCTTGTAATTTTTCAAATCTTAGGGTATAGATACACTGCTCAATTAATTTATCTTGAAAAATTTTAAAAAATCGTTATATTTGATATTAGTTGCTACTTGACTGACAAATTTAGTTGGTACGAGTTGGGTGCTGTGTACCCAGCTTGATAAAGAGTGTAGAGATGAATTTGAAATGAACCCATGTGAACGAGCATGAATTTAAATATTATACTTATTATGGGTGATGGTAGGTGGTGAATATAAAAAAAATAAAATATATAGATACAGAAGAGAATGTATATGCACCCGACTGTCCCGTTTGCGGTGAAAAGTAATATTATTATCCTACAAGTAGTAACAAAGTTTTTAACTGCACAAATGGAATTATCTAATGGATTTAGAATTTATATTTGAACCCAACCTTTGTCTATTGATTAAGGGCGTCCATCCCTAAACCTATTTCATGGGTTTGATTGGTAATATATATTTAGAATATATATTAACTTCTCCGTCTCCTTTCAATTCATTATCGGCCACTATGCCGGAGTACTCACAAAATTTATCTATTGTGTAGTGTATAACAGAGATTTACTCCTGCTAAGAGTGTAGATGTAAGGGGTGTTCATGGTAGGCTAGTCGTATCATTTAGCATAAACGGTTAATTAGCTGTTATAACGGTTATTAAATTATAATCTAATCATTAAGAAACGGTTAACCAATAAATACGAAAATTTATTATTTCAGAAAGTGCAACATTTTCTCAGTCCCCTTCAATATATCCCTACCAAAAATATCATCAGAGCAAACAAATTAATATAGATGGTGCAAAGATTTTGTGTGGAATTGAGAGCTCAGAAATTTAACTTTATAAGCCACTACTAAACCAACTTAGAGGGATGGAATTAATAGGCAATCCACTTATTAAGGCCACATCAAAATCCAATATGAACTAACAAAGGAGGTGTGAACAATTGGTTGAAGATTAGACACTTACTTGTTAAACCCACAACGACCAACAAAATCATATAATGGAAGAGTGCAAAAATGTCGAAATTAAATTGGTGAAACTTTTGATTTTTGGTTCAATCAGTTGAATTGAATTAAAATAAAATATCGATACAAAATAAATAATTTTAATATTAAATGTGTAATTAATATATATATATATATATAACTTAATTGTATATGGTATTTAGTATATGTTTTTTGCTATGTTTGGTAAATAGCTTTTTTAGCCAAAATTAGAGGTTTGAAGCATGTTTAGAGGTTTGACCAGTCAAATCCGCTAATTTGAATATTTGGTAAATAGAGGATTATAATAGCGGATTAAAGTGAAATCTCTTATTTTGAAAAATCTCCTTTTTAAGAGCTTTTTGAGTTAGAGGTTTGGATAAAGAACTTATAAAAACTATTTTGTCCTTGATAATTATAAAAAAATTCTCTAAATAAAAAATTTGAATAGCTAATAAAATTAAAAAAAATAATTTCATAAATAAGAAATCAATATATAAATTAATAAATACATATAAATTTAATAATTAATAAAAATTATATTCAAAATATAATTTCATAAATAAGAAATTAATATATACATCAGATTTAATAATTATTAAAATTATATTAAAAAGATAATTTCAGAAATAAAAAATTATTATGTACATCTTTCATATATACTCAGTAATTATTTTAAAAAAATAATTTTCATAATTTAATTAATATTAATATATACAAAATGTTAATAACTAATAAATTATTCAAACAAGTATCGAATATAATCATGTACTTATATGTCATTTTGTTTGTTCAAATAATCAAAAAGCTATAAGCTATCAGTTAATTTTACCAAACAGTTTTATACATTTAGCTAATACAATCGCTAGTCAAATCAGCTAATGCTATCAGTTATCCGTTATCAGCTAATATAATCCGCTATCAACTATCAGTTAATTGCCAAACCGAGCCTTTATTTTTTAATTTTTGAGTTTTTATTTTTTATCAAACTGATGTGACATAATAATAATATTATTATTCTGTCTTTATTATAGCGTTGATGTAAGTTATTTTTGTCCTTTTCTACCACTTCATAAAAAAATTAAACATTTGATTTGTGCATATTGAAATGTTGATATTGTTTTTATAATGTTGAAGGGAATGACAAAGTAGTTGGCGTCGGACAAAAAAGAAGTATTCTTCTATTATATTTGGGTTAATTTGACAACTGAAATAAAAGATTGAGAGCCAAAAGGAATGTGATAAAAGCCTAAGGGTTAAAATGACCAATTGGTAAAGTCTAAGACCAAAAAGGTTATTCTACCTTTTTATTTAGCTATTATATGTTATGAGTTAAGATACGTTGACACGATATAAAATTTAAAAGTTTTACATATTTCACCGAGTAAAGACACATCATTATTACATATAATATTAGTTATTGTGTTACAATAACACAAGTAATTTAAACGTGTCTGCAGCATTCTACTTTCACGTTTCTTTCCCATAAACTTGGTAAAGAAATTAGGGTAAAGTACACAAATGGTCACTAAATTATCCCTAAAAATATAAAACAATAATTAAACTTTCAAAAATTATATAATGGTCATTAAACTTTAGTTTTTATTATAATATTGTCATTGAGTCGTTAACTGTCGTTAACAAAGAGACGTAGCAGTTACGAAAATTTGTATAGTGTCATATTTAATCCTCAATATTTACACATTCAATCAATTTAGACATTAATAATGAGGATTAAATTAGGAATAAATTGATTAAATGTGTCAATATGAAGGATTAAATGTTATATTATTCAAAATTTTGCAACTGTCACATCACTCAATTAATGTTAACGGCTCAGTGATCATTTTGTAACAAAAACTAAGTTTAATGGCCATTATGTAATATTTGAAAGTTTGATGACCATTTTATATTTTTAAAGATAATTTAGTGACCATTTGTGTACTTTGCTCAAGAAATTATTAATATAAAATGAAAATAACTACTATAAAATATAATATAAATGCACGGCTTAAATCGTTATTAAATAGGTTAAAAATAGTTCATCGAGCATATTTGATCAGTTGGTCAAGCTAAGGACAAAGCTAGAAATTAAAAGTTAACGAAACCGAATGTAACACCCTCAACTCGGATGTTGCAATTGGGCCACAAGCCTGAACTACTCCCATAAAACTTTTCACTTAAAAAAAAACAGTAAAACCAATCTCAAACATCCAACATGTCGTAACCAAAGTATTAAAATTCATGCTTACTTAAAAACTATTCAAAATAGTTAAAGAAGCTCCAGATACAGTAATAGAACATTTGACCAATACAAGTTAAGTCAAATAGAGTTACAAATACATAGGGTCATACGAATACATAGCCTACTACATCTAAGTACTTGTACTCTACCAAGAGGACAATGTTGGATCCTTGCGTTGATGGTGCTCCGCTACATTCAAACTATCTATCAACCTGCGAACGAAAACAACAATTCTGAACGTTGAGCTAACAAAGCTCAGTGGATACACAACCACTCGACCAAGCTTCAGGTGAATCATGATTAAGAGCATGTTATGATATGATGTCAAGATATGATAAGCAATGGCGCTACCATAACCGCCTAAACACATGCTATAAGCAAACAACACCTCAATAACAACATAAAAGTAAACAAACCAGAAGTGAGGCCCAATGTCACCCGACACTGGGAGGCCCACCAATGCTTGGAATCTCACATCGAGCTGCTCAGAATCTCGCAACGAGTGGTATACTCAGAATCTCATATCGAGTCTTCGCTTGGAATCTCACATCGAGTGGGGCTCGGAATCTCGCATCGAGCAAATATCATCACCCGGAATCTCACATCGGATGACCTTCAATTCATCATTAAAATCTCACATCGGATAGCCTTCATGTGTTGCAACACTCACTCACTGGGTATTCGAATCCCATCAAACAATGACTCATAACCAAACAAATGCCCTTTACCTGGCACGACCACAAATGATCCACCAAGGATCCCTAAAACTCGCTTACCAAGTAATTCACTTTCATTTTAATACTCAATTAACCATTTAATCCATATAAGAAAGGAGGAACATACATTCTTGATCTTACCAGTCATTTTATATCATAAGGGACCCATTAGAACCTTTATCACAATTTATAAAAACCCCAAACTCAAAACGTAAAAACTTTGGTAAATTGCCCAGCGAGTATCGATACTCTAAGATGAGTATCGGTACTCTCCTCTAGGTATCGGTACTCCATACTGAGTACTGATACGTCATTTAGGTTCAAAAGAATTTGGCTCTTGCCACGTACCGATACACTACGTTCCGTACCGGCTCCTTATATCGGTAATGGAATCGTCCCGTACCGATCCTTACCTGTATTGATATGCCTACCTTAGCGTACCGGTACACAATCCTTTCCAGGCAATGCAACAGTGGGTACCGATACGCCCCGAGCATACCGATACACCAAATTCTCTCTGGAATTCTGCTCAACGAGGGGTATTGATACGCGGATAGGCATACCGATACGCCTCTCACAGTTCAACCCCTGAGATGCGAAGGAGTACCGGTACGCAACCACCCCGTACCGGTACTCGAGCCCCGATTTTGAAACCTAGAGTTCGGGATTATACCAAACCCTCCCTCAACCTTCATGGTTAAGTCCCAAAACATTCCTACACGTTATTTGAAGTCATTAGGTGAGTTTCTAGCCATTTTTACCCTTAAACATCAACAATTACAAGATTTACCATTGATGATCATCCAAGCTCTAAATTATCAAAACATCATATATCAAACAACACATACCAAAATGATGATGCACATGAACACCTAGAAGTTAGAAGTGTACTAACCTCAAATTTTAAGCTAAAAAGAAGCCCCAACTCTGCCTCAAGCTTTCTTCTTCCCTTGAGCCTTTGAACAATCCCCAACCTCTTTAACTACAAGGAAGTGTTGTAAATGAGTTACAACATAGTTTGAAGATTAAAAGGAGTTTAAGAGATGATTTAACAACAAGAAATGGGATTTAAAACACCATTCTCATTCTCACTCCAAAACCCTTTTCTCCACCATTTCAAGCAAAACTTACCTTGAAATGTAGATTCTTTGATGTCTAACAACTTTTCCTTCTACACAAATTCGGGATTCCAACACAAAACTGATAAATGTGGAGCTTTTTTCCTCAAATCTAATGGAGAGAAGATGAAGAGGGTGGAAGAGCTCTTGGGGGACAAGGTGACTTCATCACCTTACAACACTCTGCAGCTCATAAACTTTCCTCACTCTCATCTTTTCTCAAGTTATGAAATTACCACAAAACCCCTCTCAAAACCCCATAACTCAAGCCCAAAACCAACCCACCAAGGTTTTAGGCCCAACAACATGACCCAAACGCGAGACCCACACCTCGGGTTAGCCCGACGCTCCGGTTTCCAAAACTCGGGTCATTACAACTCTCCCCCTTTAAAGAAAATTTCTTCCTCAAAATTTACCTGGTAGAAAAAATACGGGTAGAGCTCTCTCATCTCGACCTCCCAAGTTGCCTCTTCAACCCCATGGTTTCTCCACACCATCTTTACGAGGGGTATACACTTTTTATAAAGCTCTTTAACTCACATATCAAGTACTCTCACTGGCTCTTTTTTATACGTCAAATCCGTGTCAACCTCTACCTCTTTGAGCGATAAAATATGTGAAGGATTTGAATGATAGTGTCTCAACATAGATACATAGAAAACATCGTGGATACTTGCTAACTCTGGAGGTAAAGCTAGCCGGTATGCTACCGGTCCGATCTCATCGATCACCTCGTATGGTCCAATGTATCTTGAGCTCAGCCTGCCCTTTCGCCCAAAATGGATTATCCCCTTCCATGGCGATACCTTCAAGAACACATTTTAACCAACCTCATACTCGATATACTTGCGCTTCATATCCGCATAAGCCTTTTGTCGATCAAAGGTCGCTTGCAATATTTCCTTGATGATTCGAACCTTCTCTTCAGTTTGTCTAACCAAATCAGATCCCACGATCCTCCTTTCATTAAGCTCGATCCAACACATAGGTGTTCTACATCTACGCCCATACAAGGCTTCAAAAGGGGCCATCTTGATGATTGATTGATAACTGTTGTTGTACGCGAACTCAACCAACGATAGCTGTTCTTCCTAACTTTCTTCAAAATCTACGGTACAACACCGAAGCATGTCCTCAAGAATTTGAATAACCCGCTCAGACTGGCCATCGGTATGAGGATGAAAAGTCATACTAAAATGCACCTTAGTGTCTAAGGCACTATGAATCTTCTTCCATAACATTGTTGTGAACCACGGATCCCTATTCGATATGATCGAAGATGGCTCTCCATACAACCTCACTATCTCTTTGATGTATAATTGAGCCAGACGCTCCAAGGTAAAATCCATGCGCACAGGTAGGAAGTGGGCAGACTTGGTCAAACGATCCACTATTACCCATATCACATCATGCCTCCTTTGTGTCATCGGCAATCCCGTGACAAAATCTATGGTGACATGATCTCACTTCCATTGTAGAATCTGAATCGGATGTAGTAACCCTGATGGAACTTGATGTTCCGCCTTCACTTGTTGGCAAGCTAAGCATCTCGTCACAAACTCGAAAAAACCCCTCTTCATGCACTGCTACCAATAATAAGGTCAAAAGATCTTGGTACATCTTGTTGCTTCTCAGATGCACGGTGAAAGGACTATGGTGTGCCTCTCGTAAGATACGGTCCCTCAAATCTTCTAAAGCCGGAACACACAACCTACCTTTGAAATACAAGTATCCACCGTCTCGTACTTCAAAATCTGAGGTTTCGCCTCTCTAAACTGCCTCAATTTGGGCCACTAAATCTTCATCCAGAACCTGACTCCTTCTTATCTCTTGTACTAACGTGGGCTCAACCCGAAGCTTAGCTAATAGCTCACCATCCTCGGTCATTCCTAAGCGGGCAAACATAGTTCTCAAATAAGACATAGACTTACGACTCAAGGCATCTGCCACTATATTTGCCTTGCCCAGATAGTAATCTATCACACAGTCGTAATTCTTTGGCAACTCGATCCACCAACTATGCCTCAAATTCAACTCATTCTGGGTGATAAGATACTTTAAACTCTTATGATCCGTATAGATGTAACACTTCTCTCCGTAGAGATAATGTCTCCAAATCTTCAAAGCAAAGATCACCGCGGCTAGCTCCAAATCATGGGTATGGTAATTCTGTTCATAAGGTTTAAGTTGCCTCGAGGCGTATGCAACCACTTTACCCTCTTGCATAAGGACACAACCAAGTTCATTCAAGGATGCATCACTAAACACTACATAATCTTTTCCTGGTTCAGGTTACGTTAGAACCAGAGTCTCGGTAAGGTAGGACTTCAATTGCTCAAAACATTGTTATATTTTCTCATTCTATACAAATTGAACTCTCTTCTGAAATAACTTGGTCAACAGGGCAGCTAAGATTGAAAAACCCTTAACAAACCTTCGATAATATCCCGCCAGTCCAAGAAAGCTGCGGACCTCCGAGATATTCCTGGGTGGTTTCCACTCTACTATTGCTTAGAACTTCTGAGGGTCAACGCAAATCCCATCCGCTGCCACGATGTGGCCCAAAAATACCACTTCGAAAAACCAAAACTCACATTTACTGAACTTTGCATAGAGACGCATGTCTCTCAACGTCTAAAGAACCGCTCGTAGATGGTAGTCATACTCTTCGACTGATCGTGAATAAATCAGGATGTCATCGATGAACACCACTACAAACTGATCTAAATAAGGCTGGAAGATTCTGTTCATCAAATCCATAAATGCTGCTGGAGCATTAGTGAGCCCAAAAACCATCACCAAGAACTTATAGTGTACATACCGCATCCTAAAAGTGTTCTTTTGGACATCTTTTTCCACCACTTTCAACTGATAGTATCCTGATATTAAATCAATGAAGGAGAAGACTCGGGCACCTCACAACTGGTCAAACAAATCATTTATTCTGGGAAGAGGATAGCGATTCTTCACTGTTACCTTATTTAATTGTCGGTAGTTAATGCACATTCTTATTGACCCGTCGTTCTTCTTAACAAACAAGACCATAGTACCCCCAAAGAGAAATACTTGGTCGAATGAATCATTTCTCTAGCGATTCCTAAATTTGCTTCTTCAACTTCCTCATTTCTGTTGGCACCATCCGATAAGGTAGAATGGACACTGGTGCCGTATCGGGTATTACCTCAATTCGAAACTCAAGCTTACGTTTTGGTGGTAATTCATGTAGCTATTCTAGAAAAATATTCATGAACTCACAAACTGTCATGAGGCTCTCGATGGATGGACCCTCGACTCTTGTATCCACCACGTGAGCTATAAAAGCCTCACAACCTTGTTGTATTAACCTTTGAGCTGCCAAAGTCGAGACTATATTGGGGATATAAGGATGTCTCTCTCCTCTAACTATTAACTTAGATTCATCGGCCACACAGAACTTCAAACTCTTGGTCCTAAAACCCAAACTAACGTCGTGCTCAACAAGTCAATCCATACCTAGGATTGCGTCAAACTCTTGGAACGGCAAAACCATAAGATCTGCTGGGAAGATTGAACCTTGAACTTTGATAAGACACCTCCAGTACACCTTGTTTACTAACACATCTAATCCTAATGGGCTGGACACACGAACTCCTATCTCTAGGTTTTTAGCCGGTATGCCCCAACACTGGGATGTCCCACTACGGATGTAGGAGTGGGTAGACCCCGAATCCACTAATGCAATAATAGGAACAGAAAATAAGGAAAAGGTACTTACAATCACATCGGCGGGCTCACAATCCTCTTGAGCTCTAATTGCATACTACCTCTCTGGTGCCCTCGTTATGGACTAAAACGTGTCTCTACTCTGGTGGCCGGTCGCCTGGCTTGACCCTCCCCTAAAGAACCCTCGACCCCTCTGAGCCGGATAAGAAACCCTCGGTGCCTGAACCGGAACGACTGTGGTAACAGCGGGACAATATTTCACAAGGTGGTCATGAGACCCACACTCAAAGCAAGCTCGGTTTATACCTCAACACTCTCATCGGTGTCTACGCCCACACTGATTACAAGACGGTGCGCCCGCACTCCCCTAAGAACTATCTGGGCTCATCATAGACGAAGATGATGTAGACATCATACGGTCAGACTCTGATCTACGATCTGACCTCATACTCTGATTCAAAACTCTTCTTCCCTGATTCCATCAGTTTCTATCCCTCATCGAGTGAGACAGTGAGCTGTTAGAGGAATTCTGAGGCCTCCCGCTAAGACCTCATTGTCCACTAGCGAAACCATATATCAGACCTTGTACTTGCTCAAGAGACTTTGCACCAGCAGTCAACTCAGAAAATACCTTGGGTGGGGCAGCTGTCAAATAGGTTTGTATCTTCTTCCTTAACCCTTTTATGAACCTCTTGCACCTCATTTTCTCAGTGGCCACAAGCTCCGGCGCATACCTGCTAAGCTGCAGAAATTCTTGTTCGTACTCAAAGACGGTGTGGTTCCCTTGTACGAGGTGAATAAACTGATTCCCCAACCTGTCAACGTGAGCCTCGCCTACGTTTCCCTTGAGTAAAGATAACACACAGGATAACTTATCACATAATTACCTTATTTAGCAATTATTTTTTTAAACAATGACAGTTGAATATTATTAATCACCATGAAAGATAATACAATGCATCAAAAAGAGAAAAAATGAACAAGTCCACTAAAAGTCTCTTATAATGGTGCAAAGAAAAAATACACTTCCATCGAGATTAGCATACCAAAATCTATAACCCTTCCTGAATCTCCTTATCTCTATCCAAACGAGATGCTTTACGAGGTAAAAATGAGTGGTGAGCGAACCAAGCTATCAAACAGATTGCTCCGCTACCCAGATCTGATTTCATCGGCAACCAACCATCAACCGAGTAGGGATTCATCTTTCTAAGACCATCGAAAGAACCATAATTAGAGATTAGTGTCGTGAAGATCTCTGTATGAGCACCAACTGACCGCTAAGGTATGCTGACAAAGACAGATAAAATAAACCACAAAAAAATCAAAGAAAAATGTGTCACAAGTACAAAGGAAACGCGTGTCACAAAGGCATGGATTCTTATTAAAATATGAAAAACAAAAAAATAATAGACTCGATGGTCGACAACCAATACTAAAATTAATTGTCGACCACCAACTAAAGGAAGAAAAGTAAAGTTACACGCGATAAAGATTTGGGAGAGCGCGGCTAGATTTGTTTCCTATTGAATATTTATTTAGTAATTAATTAAAATAAAGTTGAGGAGTAGAAAAATATAATACTACATTTGTTTGGTATCCATTTTATCTATAAATATTAGTTACAATTTCTTTTTTTTTTATCTATTTTCATTAACAAATTATCATTTTATATTTTATTTCAAATATATAATTCTTATAAATCATTTGTGAATATTACAGCTAATTTGTCTATTTACGTTTCATTTAAGTAATTATATAACTGTATGATTTTCTCTTTGAGTTTATAAACAATTTGAATTATAAATAATTAACTAAATTTTAGTTCGTTTAATAATTGTTTTACCATTCTAAAAGTTATTAGTTTGAATGTGTTTAAATAGAAAATCTTTCAATTTAATTAGAAAGAAATTTTAGAGACACATTATTTTAAGGGTTTTATTTTGATACACAGTTCGTGTAAAAATATTTTTACACAACCCTTCTATAAAATTCAAAATCTAAAATCCTAACCCTAACACCCTAGATTCTAAACCCTAAACCTTAAATTATAATCCTTACAACCTAAACCCCTAAACTTTAAACCCTAAACTAAACTCCTAACCCATAAATTTAAAAAACACGTGTATCCAATTTTTTCTCTTATTTTAAAGAAATATAAAAAATATACAAGAATATATAGTAAGTATATAAGTATAATTTGGCAGTAGTGACCAAGTTTTAGTACGGTTAATATTATCGTTATTTTTACATATACGAAAACATGAATTCAAACACAAATTATTCCTTAATTTAGATTGTATAATCATGTTATAAACTTTAAAGAAAAAAATCTATGTTTGAATATTAAAGAAAATATTATTAATAGAGACATTCAAGAATTCTGAACATAAACTATAAAATAAAAATATGAAAAGGGTTAATATTTGATGCACCTTATTGGAGTTTTTTTCTTTTTACAAGTGAGCTTCAAACGATGCCATATATCATTTTAGGCGTACTAAACTTACACTCTAAAAACTAAACCTTAAATTATAAACCTTAAATCTTGAACTATAACTCTAAACCTTAAAAGATAACTCTAATTTCTAAAATCATAACCCCAAACACTAAAATTCTAACATTAAACTCTAGAATATACCGTTCATAAAAAACTTCGTTTCCCACCATCGGTACATCAAATCATTTCCCGTATAAAAATGAAATATGGAATCCAAATAGTCATCCCATACAAGGGAGTTGAAGTTGGGATCACATTGAGTGAGAAAGATCTTTATTTCTTATTAATTATGATATGATTAATCATAATCACGATTAGCCTGATGAATTTTTCTTCTTCATTTATCTAAAAAAAACCCAGCACCAATTCCAAATTCAACAAAAGTTGAAAGGTGGCAAAAAGAAAAGTAGTACAATTTCACAGCATCCAAAGCTACAAAAAAAAGGGGCCAACACTAAAGTTTTAGAGACAGAGAAGCAGGGACACCCAAGACAATTTCCCCAGTTCTTTTCTTTTCTTTTCTTTTCTTTTTAGTAGAAAATAGAAAACCCATGTAAATAAAAGGCAAAGTATGATAATTAAATTAAGAAGAAAATAGTGTCTTCCGTGGCTGGCTGCTACTACCTTTCTTTCTTTTCTCTAGCTTCTTAGAACTCAGCTTTTTCAAGGGTTGGTTGCAGAATTTGGGATTTTGAAGCTCTCCATTTAAGGTACCATACATGATGTATGTATGATTTCTTTTAAAGTTTATTTTTTGGGGTTTTTTTAAAGTATATTTGCGTGTTTAAGGTTTTGGGTTTTTGTTAATTATGTTGTTCATAATGAAGGTAGGCTTCCTTTTGGATGTGTGATAATTAATTAATTATGTTATTGGGGAAGGGGTAGGTAACTATAATTCTCAAAAGCTGAGCTTTTTTTAATTTGTTTTTAAATTTTTAAGTATTAACTTGTCTTTGGATCTATTTTATCTAAGTGTCAGATATTTTCTTGGAAAAACTCTTTTTTATTTGTTCTGTTAGGGGAAGTTTCTTCTGGAAAAGTTATTTTAAGGAAGTTTATGCTGATTGTGGAGGCTTCATATATAAGTTTGTTTAATTATATAAAAAGTGACAGATATATGTTTCTTGGTGTTTACAAAATCAACTTTTTTTTGGAATTTTCTGCCTGTATGTATGTATGTATGTTCAATTTGGACTGATGTGTTAGTCTTGATCAAAGCTTGGAACCAGAAACAATATAGTGTGTTAAGACTATTTAATTAATAATGTCAAGTGAGAGATTAGAGGCTGATTTTTGTTCAACTAGCATCGAAGCCGGTTTGGTTATGAAGATTCCCCTGTTTCTTCTTTGTACCCTTTGTTCATAAGAAGTTTTTCGATTTTGTCTTTTGTTTGATTTGTTGCTGGTAGTGACAAGAACTTCAGGCCTGTTATTGGTATGAAACTAGGGATTCTGAGTTCCTGGGATTTTCTTCTTCTTGATACTTTCTGAGTTTCAATATTTGTTCTTCATCAAGAAACTTTCAGATCATATTCATGAAGGCCCATGTCATGATTCCTATCAGGGTTTTTAATCCGATTTCATGGTTGAGAATTTGAATTCTCGAGTCTGCATGAAACATTCTTTGACAGAAGAAAACGTTTTGATTGCATACTCTTTTACGTCCGAAATGTTCATACTAGACACTTTCTTATGTATGCTTTTATGGCTGCAGATAGAAGGATCGACAGGGCTGCCGATATCTCGTTATTCTATTTCTTCCCATGCTTAGTTTGACACGTTAATGCCGGCGGTATGGGAAAGAAGGGAAGTTGGTTTTCTGCTATTAAAAGAGTTTTCTTACCACACTCCAAGGAAAAGCTAAATAATGTAAGTTGTTATGTTAACAGTGGTGCCATACAGACTTCACCACTTCATCTGTGATTATGTTTCTTTCTAAGACTGAATGTCGTAGATGATATTTGGTTGCTTAGTTTCTCTTTTATTTTCATTATAAAAAACTTCGAACTTTCTGTAAGTTTTAAACATGCGTGCAGATTTTGCTGGAATGAAAAGGTTTTATGTTTCTAAATCAGAATGCAATTTACTTGTAGAAGTGCATGAGAACCCAGAATTTGGGGGGTGGGAGATCAAAAATGAAACTGGATATAGTTAGTTGCATTTTGATGAACTATGGATTTATCTAATTGGATTGTGAAGTTTCTGATTGAAGTCAGTTTTGTTCTACTGCATATCTCGTGCATACGGAGCAGCACCGTATATTAGTTCTTCTGCCTCTTTCATAGAGGTAGTTTAGCATTCTTGGGTGGGAAAACATGAATTTTCTCTAAATGTTACTGATAAGATACCTTCTGTTTATTAAATCCTTACAGGAATCGGATAAAAGAAGTGATAAAGAAAAGAAGAAAGGCCTTGGAAAATTAAGGCATGGAGAAACCAACTCCTTCTTTCCACTCTTCAGAAAGCCCAGCAGTATCGAGAAAATCCTGGGGGAGGCTGAACAAGAGCATAACCTGATAATCAGGCCTCCCTCACCTCTGGAGCAGCCAAGAACACCTCCTTTTGTGCCTCATAGACCTGCTTCTCCACGGGTTCCTTCTCCGAGGGTTGCCTCTCCCAGGGTTGCTTCTCCCAGGGCTGCTTCTCCAAAATCTGCATCCCCTATACGAGCTGCTTCTCCACCCCCACCTCGACCTCCACCCCCACAAGCAGTTTCTCCACGAGTTGCTTCTCCGAGAGGTGCTCCTCCTAGGATTGTTCGTCCTCGACCAGAACCAACTTTAAGGAACCAGCACGCTTCAGCAACCCAAATTCAGACAGCCTATAGAGGTTATAAGGTAACTCCTTTATTAATCTAATTAACAGAATATTAATATTTGTAAATGAAAATAGTTCCTCATGGAAACATTAGGCTCCAGAAATGACAAATTTACTTGTGCAAACAGATCGGGTGTTGGTCTGTGCTATCATGTTGTGCTATACACAGTAGATACCTTTAGATTGACATGTTTCGCAATGATATTTGATTCCCAACTTGATTTTCTTGAAACTTCTAATGCAGGCAAGGAGAGGTTTTAGAGCTTTGAAAGGCCTAGTTAGGCTTCAAGGAGTTGTGAGAGGTCAGAATGTGAGACGCCAAACTACGAATGCCATGAAAAATATGCAGCTTTTGGTGCGAGTTCAGTTTCAGATTCAGTCACACAGGATCCAGATATTTGAAAACCAAGCACAGGATCGGTTTAAGAACGATAAGGAAGCAGAGAGTACCTTGGGCAAATGGATTAGCCAGGCAGTAAGTTGTTGGTTATTGAATGTCATATTTCTTTTAAGTTGCTATCAATCAAAAAATTCTATACCTCTTGAGTTCTGGATCATAAGAGCTTATTGAATGAAACCGGCAAGCATATATGTTTGGTCTCTTTATTGCCGTTCAATGCCTAACTGAGTTGAATGATGGATCAGTCCGAGGCAGGCAACGGAAAATGGGATGATAGCATGATAACAAAAGAGGAAAGAGAAGCAAGAAAACAGAGAAAAGCGGAGGCAGCCATCAAGAGAAAAAGGGCCACGGCATATGCATATTCAAACCAGGTATTCTTATTTTTTACCAGCAAACTTTGGTTTCAACTGTACCATATTGGACGTTTTATGATGATAATGCTTCGAGGCTTTGATTTTTCTTAAAGTATCGGCATCTATTGCCTCAAATATGAACTTTGGTTAACATGGAAGATTTTCTTTTCTGCTAACTTTCTCATACAGCTATGGAGAGCTACTCCGGAATCAACTCACACAGGAATTTCCGGCTTGTCCAGTGGATTTCAATGGAGGTGGAACCGGTTAGATCGGCATCTACCTACTGTCAGAGCTCCTGAAAGCCAAGGCATGAAGAGTTTCCAACTAACACCATCAAGACCAAATTCCGAATTGAAGCCTAGTTCAAGGCCGCACTCAAGTGGCAGCAAACAAAGGCCATTCACCTATGACAACATTATGGAAACTCCGACACCAAAATCAACAAGGTCCACCGTTCTCCCTGTAACAAGACAGATGCGTACACCACCTTCAAGTTCCAGCAAAAACCAGTATCCAAGATCAAGGGGGAGTAGAGCTACTTCACCATTCGACATGCAAATTAAGGACGACGATAGCCTTATTAGTTGCCCATCATTTTATGTTCCAAACTACATGAATCAAACAGTTTCAACCAAAGCCAAAACGAGAGCTAGCAGTAATCCAAAAGAGAGGTATGTCGAGACACCCCAAAGCGAGTCAAGCCGGAGACTTTCGTACCCATTTACACGAAGGATCGGATCATTCAGGTCAAACAAAGGGTCTGTAAGCAACATGAGTGTTGATTCAACACTTTCAACCCCTACCAATGCCACTGATGGACGGAAGCCATTTAACAGATTTGTCTGATTTAGTTTTTTCTTTTTCTGCCTCTGATTTTTAACCTTTGAATACTTATTTATTATTATGGTTTTTTTTTCTTATTTGAATATCTGGATATATATATATATATATATATTTGAGTTGCAATATCACTGATGTAAACTACATTATGGTAGTAGCAATGGTTTGGATGTAACTGGATTTGGGGCTTGCCGAAATATTATGATTTCTTTGTTTCTTTTTTTATTTATCGTTAATTGCAACAGTATTTTGAAGATCTAATCATTCTTTATATCCAACTGTACTCATGTTCTTCAGAATTATGATCTCTTGTTTTCCATCTTAAAGAAATGATGATAATACCATCTGTTTTCCCTTTAAAAGAAACACAAACCCACGCTCAAAAATCAAAATTCAACTGAAATTGAACATTTTTAAATGAAAATAATGACAACGCCTAAATCAATTATCTGGTTTACTTGCATTAAAAATGAAAAAAAAAAACTTGAACTTTGATTTGAAATTGAAAATCTTAAACAAAACAAATTAGAATTAAAGATTAAAAAAGATGTAGCGACTTGTTCGAGGCCACGATCAAAACGAAAAGTTGAGATTTGATGGGCACGGAGAATCGCTTAATGATTTCGCCAACCTTCAATGCAAATCACGCCATTTAACAAATAATTTGACGCCTTTGCTCTGCAAACTGGCTTCCCTTTAATTGAATTGAAAAGAAAAACACCAGTTAAGAAAAGAATTAACTAAAAAACCAAAAAAAAATTGAAAAAGATGGAAAAAATGAAGACGCCATATGGGACTGCAGACGAATACAGATAAAGGGAGGCTTATATAGGGGCTGGAAAGTGAGGAAACCAAAACCCTAACCCTAATATTTGGAGAGATACATTGACTTGAGTTATGACTAAATTACCCTTGTATAGTTTCTTATTTCCCAATTCCCCCCCCCCCCGGATGGTTTGCACTTTGCAGGCTAAATCACTTGAATATACCCTTTAAAATAATTAATTAGATAAATAATCTCTATCAAAATTATTCATGAAATACCCCTTTCTAAACACGTAGTCGCATATTTTAGAACTTATTTGTTTACCGTTCCATGTACAAATTTCTATATGTGTAGGGACGGATGCAGAATTTTCTGTCGGTAAATGCGAACTATTAAAGAGTTATATTAAAAATTTAAGGGATACGAATTTAGATAATCAATAAAAAAATATAACTATATAGAAATTTGAAATTTTTAGAAGTGCGACTGCCTCCTCCAACACCCCTCGGTCCATCTTGTATATGCATATGTGTATAAAGAAGATAGCACAATCATATTTGTGACACATAAAACCTTCAACTCAGTTGGGTTCCACACTTAGCAGAGATAATGCATAACCAATGTAGAGATTAATTCTTACGAGGCTCTGCACAATTTTCATACCATGAAAATGAAGAATGGACGAACAGAATTAACATAAATGCCAGAAATTTTCATTTGCGAGAATCCAATACAAGATTCATGTCATGTCTGGCTGCAAATTTGTAAGTAGGGAAACTTTTTGAGACTTAAACACTAGCAACAGCATAAAGGCCATAGCTAACGGAATATTCATATCGATCGAACAAATTCATACATCAATGACAGTATAAGCAACGATTGCAGTTCAAGTTCACATCAAAAAGATGCAGATACAATGGTTAATTCCTTGTGCAAACAAGTTAACCAGCAAATGAATACATGTGTGTGCAGCAGTTAATGAGGTATCGGTTTCGGTAGCTTAGAATTTAGATTACTCGAATCTGCTAAGCTTTCACTTTGACTTGCTCCGGCCCCTGCTCTGGTATCAACAATCGAAGCCCTTCTTTAGTTCTACTATCTGCAAAAGATTGATTCTTGTTCATAAACACCGGATTCGAAGTCAATACCATTAATCCCGAGTCCTTATTAATCTCCAAAACTTCAGGCAATCCGTTGCCGCAGCCTTTCGACATTCCCACATCGATCCTTATAGCTCTATGATCACAAACACAATTGATCCCAGTCTTTTGAATCGTATGCCCCATTATCATCCTTTTTGCACCGGGGATCGTCGCGAGAACGTGTTCCAGAAGAGAACAATCACAGTTCTTCGCTAACTCATCCGAAAACTTCCTCAACCAAACAACTGCATTCCGCCCTCTACAATACTCCGGTGCTCGGCCTCCCATCGATCCATTAATCCAATCCCTCACCTCTTCATTGATCCTTTGCAACCCATAGTCCACATGTTTCGCCAAAAGGCCGCCGTGCACGAAAACGGAGTCTCCGACGACCAAAACAGTCAAGTTATTAGCTAAGAATCTACGGGAGATCGGACCATCGGGTCTCAATGCAGCAATTCTGGCTCTAATACTATGAGAAAATTCTTCAGGGACTCGATGAAAAGAAAAAGGAATTCCATGAAAAGGGTTCTTAGGGATTTCCAAACCATGGCATAAACTCTTCATTTTGTTCCCTATTTCAAACCAATAAGCCCAAACATCAAATTCCTCTAAAGCTTTTTCAGTCACAAACCTGAAATCACCTTCAATGTTCATAATCTCGTGATTTCCATTCAAAGTTATCAACTGCCCACCACTTTTAACAGCTTCCTGCTTCAATTTCTCCAGGAAATAAAGGATCTTGAGCTCTTCCCCGCCGCGGTCAAGCACGTCGCCAATCTGAACAACGGTGGTAGACCCACCGGACCAACGATCAGACCCATCGATGAGGCCGGCGAGACGGAAAGCTTGCTTTGATTTCTCGAGATCTCCATGGAGGTCGCCGATGGCGACGAGACGGTCAGGGGAAGGGTAATCGGTTTGAAGAGGCTTTTGAGTGATTTGTTGGTGTTGGGGCAGGAAAAGGCCACTCACTGAGAAGTCTACGAAGGTGTCGACGAATGAAGAGAGGAATGAAGGAAGGTTTTCGCATGTTAATGGCGGTGATTGGTCTTCTTGTTCTTCCATTTTTGATGATCTTGCTTCGTTTGATACAATAGATACATGCAAATTTATTGACTAAAAATGGTCAAAGTCTACCAAGCATAAAAGCAGATAAGGAGGGCCATGGGATCTAGTATGGACTCGACAGGTTAGGATCTGACCCAATTTTATAGGCTCTGGTTTTTTATAATAAAAAATGGGTAAATTCTATAAATCCTCACTGATTTTTATTTTTAAATTTTTGGTCACTCTTATATTAATTTTTTGAAGACATCCATTCATCGGGGAGCGGATGAATTTTTTTAAAATCTAAACAGTGAAAATTTTCATTGATATAAGGAACTCGTTTGAGTTGGGACTTTATTTGTCACCCAAAAAGGAGAGAAGGTCTGAGGGTCAAGGATACTTCTTCCTGGAACAAGGCATATATAATGAGGTGTTTGTGGTTATTGTTTACCCAGGCTGGTTCCTTATAGGCAGCGTGGGTACAAAGATATTTACTGAAAGGTCAATCTATATGGCAAGTTCATGTGAAGTCGAGCCATAGTTGGGCATGGAGGAAGCTCCTCAAGCTGAGAGATGAACTTGGGGCTGTTGGCACTCTTCATGGGTAGTTTCTCACCAAGGTGGTTTGGGAAGTAATTTGACATAAGCAGGAGAATGTCTCATGGCATCGTGTTGTTTGGAGTGGATTTAACATCCCTAGGCATTCTTTCATCTCGTGGCTTGTAGTGTTGGATAAATTGCCAACTAAGAGGCGTATGGTGCAGTGGGGATGCTATGTTGACACCATGTGTCTGTTATGTGGTGATGGAATAAAATCAGGGATCATCTTTTTGGTGATTGTAGTTACACGAAGCATCTATAGGAGTTAATTTTGCAGGCCTGTGATGTGGTTGTATCTCATAGTAGTTGGATGGATATCTTCGAGTGGGTTAAGCATGCTTGGAAGGAAAGATCATTGAGGGCCGCCATTGTTCGAATTGCTTGGAGGGGTTTCAACTATTATATATAGCAGACACGTAATAGGAGATTGTATGACAAGCGTCCTAATCTTGGGATCAATATTTTCATTGTTATTAAACAAGGTGTGCATTGGAAAATTAGTGATAGTAATAGATATGTATTTGCCGGGAATTGTATAGCTAACTTTTGGGATCTTAGTTAGTTGGGGTGGTTTTTTGGTTGTATAGGGGTGTCAGATTTTTATGGCCTTTGTATTGATTTTCTAGTGGTTCTTGAATGAATAGAAGTACCATTTATCCAAAAAAAAGTTATGTACGAGAAAAGTTATATATTAAGAAACGAGTTTTATTTGACAGAAAGAGAAATAAGATCGACAAGAGAGAAATCAAAAAAAAATTGTTTGATTTATAAATTTCGGGGTATTTTTTGACGAAATAGAAGTCGAAGATAAAGCAAATGATGAAATTTGGTACCGAACAATCTTCATCTACGGTGTGCGTCTGACGTGATGAACGATGGAGTGACAAAACACGTTCAATGTCTAAATTTTATTGAGTAAATTGAACGTTTTAAAACTTCATTGACCAAAATAGATTTGAGAGTAAAATTTAGTGATGTTTTACGCAATTTACCCAAAATATATGATCAAATTAAGTTAGGTTTAACGCAAAAAAAATCTGATATGAAATATTTGTATACCTTTTCATATATTGAAGTATAATTACTATAACGTTCATCTCTTTATATATTTTAAAATTACACCATTAATTTTTTTGAATAAAAAAGAAAAGTATAAGGATAATTCGTATAATATAACCAACAACTAGTTGGTCTACTGAAATGAGAGAATTTTCCCCATAAGTAAGGTCAGAGGTTCGAATCATGGTGTTGTGAATGAAGCAATTAGGTTGGGAGGGTAGTCCCATAATAGTCCTTTAGAGTACCTGATCTGGATTAGTCAATCAATGAGTTAAAAACCAATGATTAAACTAATATAAATATCTCTCTTTATATTTTGTCTTATTACCCCTTTTTTTTAATAAACATAGGGAAAATATTTTTTTATTTGTTTCGAATTGGTTGAAATGCGAATTTTAATCCTAAAATTCGGATGAAATAAAAATTCATCACATATCAGATCAACTTCAAGTAGAACTTTTATATTTTCGGGTTGAATCGGGCTGGTTAAAAACCTGACCCATACTCGAAAAGCTTAGACCTTTAGACCACATGTTGATAGGCTGAGCCCAATGGGTATTTTTTTTTTTGGAATTTTGGACCAACAACTCTCTTCAAGAGAAAAAAAATGGAGCATTGAACCTTAAATAAAACCCTTTTAACAACAACCAAAAACCCCCCCCCTAAAGTCTATTTCTCTTTGTCCCTCTCTCGAATCAGATTGACGGGAAGAAGAACAAAAAGGAAGAGAAGAGATGGATCACATAGCAGCAGTAGAACAGCAAATGGTTTCAGAAAGAATGAGGAGGAAACTTAGTGAAGTGAATACAGCAGCTCAAGCACAACTTGCTCCTGTCCAAGACCACATCAATTTCACTCTTCAGGTTTCCCTCTCATTGATATAGTCACCATAACTTAATCTTTTCCATGGAACTATGGTTTCCTTGGGATATTTGATTGCTTCTGGTAAATGGGCTCGGTTTAATTCTTGCTTAAGAATTGTTGGAACTAAATTGGTTGTTAGATTCTAAAGCTTTGAACTTGCTGGTTTCTTTAGATACTAAAGATTTTACATTCTCTTGGGGGGATATAATCAGATGCAAAGTTTTTTTTTCAGACCAGTTATGATAATGACATAAGCTTCTTGGTTGTGTTGGTTTTTATTTGTTTTGTTTCAATTTGTTGTGATGATTGGTTGCAGCAAGCGTATTTCAAGTGTGCATATCAATGCTTTGATAGATCAAGGAAACAAGAGGAGAAGCAATTGTGTAGAACATTGCAGTGTCCCTGTTGTTAATGCTCAACAGCATTTCGAGAACGAAATGGCTAGTTTTCAGGTAAGTTTCGTATGCCTTCTGATTTTTGTTTCGAGGAAGATACTTAGGCTTTGGTGTTCTCTTCATTGAACAGCTTTAAGTTTTATATGGTTAAGATTTTCTTCAATTTTCACTTCACTTTCTTACTTCCACTCTACCATTTCTTTTTTCTGTCCTAACAAATTTTGGGACCTTTCCATGTTCATATTAAGATCGAGCTACTCTTAGTCTATCGTTTTCATGCATTTGTTCCGAAAAAAAAATTGTTAATCTGTGGAGTAGATGTGATCGAATGGCAATACACTGTGTCCCTGTCCCTGTCTTCTAATCATCCAGTATGCTGCCCATGATTCTGAAAAATGTTCGAGAAATGTTCACATCAAGCATCATTGGACTGATGTCCCACCCCTTTTGTTAAGTCAAGATAGAAATCTATGATAAGCTACTGGCATTTCATGCTCATTAGAAAATGCTCAAAGACAGCATATGACGTCTTAAGGTTAGTTTGCAAGTGCTGAAGAATATGCAAATGACAAATAGTTATATTAGTGGAAAGCGATTTGTAGTTTACACCTGATTGAATGTGATTAGTGATTCCAAAGTAGCTCGAACTTAATATCTACCTTAGCATCATAGATTTGGAGGTTGTAACAGGAAACAAGATGATATGATAAAAGGGCAAGAGAATGGGAATATCCGACAAAGGAGAGGGAAATGCATTATTTAAAAAAAGTTCAATTTCATCACTGTTTCCCTGTTGCTTTTCTAGTCACTTTGTTGTTATGACAGTATCTTCGAATGTTCAATTGGGACATTAAGTTAATCATCCGATAAATTTATTTCACCATATAGCCAGTGGCCGTGTCTGATGTTAGAGAAATATCGGTTTATGATTCTTCAGCTTTTATTATGGAGAAAACAACGTTCTAAGGATTGTCCATGTTTAGATTCTGTTGTTCTATTTACCTTTCATCCGGTTATTACACCATAATAATACATTGATGGATAATTGTTGTAATGGATGTAGGAAAGGTTAAACCGATCCTTGATGGTCTGCCAAGATAAGTTTGAATCAGCTAAACTTCAACAAAATAAAACCGATGCAGCCAATGAGTTGGAGTCGTGTGTCAACCAGTCGATCGAGGATAACATGAAGACATTGCCACACCTTGTCGGGAGAATGAAGTCGTCTTTCAACATCGGTGTTTGAGCCCATATGAGTATTAGAATAGTGGCTGTGACCCATTTCTATTTACTTACAGATTTTTAACTCAAAGCTTGAGATTATACGCCAATGCACCAGGTTTCTTCTTAGCAGTTGGTTTTGCTTTGAAGTAATGTTTGAGAAACCTTGATTTCAACCTTGCTTTTGGCAATACATATGTGACTTTGATTTGGATGAATATCAATGTGTGTATAACACGAGTATGCTTAACTTTTATCGAAGTTTTTCTTAATGTATGTAAAGAAATTTTTAAGGATATTATCCTCGAACTCGTTCAAGGATTTGCCAGACATTGAGCAACCTGTATTATAATATGCGTTGTAGAACAAAACACAGTAGTAAGGGATTGTGACTAGCAGTTAGAACTAAGAAGGAAGCGGAATTCCTAGTTTATTGTTCCATAACTCCCAGTTGAAGAATTTCAAGGAAATGCCTTCTCAATGGTTTACATACCATTACCAAAATGGCCCAACATCTCCATGGAGGAAAAACTGTTTTTATTCATTGAAAAATACAAGAGACTTCATGGTTCAGGCTGCATTTTCTCACATTCATCTCGAATAGATTGGAAAAGTACCGAGGAGAGGTATCGCTCACCAAAGCTTGGAAACACGACCTGAAAGTATTCAGAAACGTACGAGTTAATATCATATTGCATGTTTGAAAATGGTTGTATAGCTACAAAAAAATGGGAAAAGAATAAGCATGCAATAGTTGTTCAAACAATCACTTGATAATCCATGCATGCGTGTGTATGTGCGCGCGCGCGCATGGTGAGAGATGACCAGGATTGCTAATGACCAAAGGCAAGATGAGAAGTTTTAAGAATGGGAACCACGCTTATAAAAAGAGACCCGGAATAGTACTTTTAGAATCTAGTATAAGATCAAGTCCCAGCTATATGCAGTATGGTTGCAGACTACCCGCCAACTTCACGTAGAATTCAATCCAAAGTTCACTATTCTTATGTTTGGAAGCTTCTATTCACTTCCCACCCCTTAATTTTAAAATTTGCAAATCTTCATTCATGCCATTCTTCAATATCCCTTGGTTATTCGCCATGGCAATTGTTTGATATATGCCATTCCTATAGTTCAACAAAAGATGATGCCTCCACACTTGTTTCTAGCTTTAACGTTATATTTGATGTTTATAATTTCCAAAATACAAGTATCCTACTTGAAAACTGCAGTTCAAGTTCTTAGTATATGCAAAAAAAAAAATACTTACAGCAATCAGCTTCCCTGCATTCTCTGGTCTTTTCCCAACTTTAATTGCGGCAGCAGCTGCTGCGCCAGAGGATATGCCAACCTGATATTACATATATATAATGAATCAAATTAGCAATGAAGGAATATTATAGCACATGTAGAACACGATATTCGAACGGAATTCAATTGTCTCTATTTCGCTCAACTTTTTTATTTTTTATTTCCCTAGGGCTTCAAAAGTCTTCCACAAACTCAAGACACATGGCTTACTTCCTGAATGAGCCAAGTCTAAGAACCTTCCGATTGTTTAAGCTTAGATCAAGCTTTTGAGTTACTAAGGTCATATGTATGAAGAGAAATTACTTCTTCCCATTTGCACTAGCGTCCTATTGTTTGGATTAAAATTACAGTAACAAATTAATGCCGGTGAAGGACCATTCATTTTTGCTTTTAGTCCAAACTTTGAAGTCATTTTGAAGTTGAAAAAAGAAGAATTTACCATCAAGCCTTCTTGAAGGGCTAACTGCTTTGCAGTTTCAACAGCTTCATCACTGGATATCTGTCAATTCAAATCCATCAGAAGGATGCACGACTTCATGAACCGAAGCCAATAGAGAAACTTAATACAAAGACCACATAAAAGTTGACTTGCAGAAATTACAAAAATTTAGCCAGGAAGGAAAACAAAACTCAGACCTCAATAACTTCATCCATCACACCCAGGTCCAAATTCCCAGGTATAAACCCTGCTCCAATCCCTTGAATCTTGTGAGGACCTGCATTTGATAAGGGGAAGGTAGTGAAGATAAACAGAATTCTGTTTTGTTTATTCGAATAATGAGTAAGAATTTCTCTCACTTTGATTTACATACAGTACATCCTTTTATAGAAAAGGACTTTGATTTACAATAGAAGTCCTACTAGCTATTGATTAGGAATCCTACTAACTTCTAGCTCTAGGTTTCGGTACAAGGCTTAAATAATAACTCTAACAGTACAATTTAATTACAATAATACTCCTAATAAACCGACTAAACCTACACTCCCCCTCAATCTGGAGAGTATACATTGTATAATCCTAGATTGGATAAAAAAATTTCGAAAAAAGCTTTTGATAAAGCTTTTGTGAAAATATCTGCTATTTGTTCTTCTGCTAGTACATACTCCAATGAAGCAACTCCACTTGTCAATTTCTCTGCTATGAAGTGTCTGTCTATTTCAACATGTTTCGTTCTATCATGTTGAATAGGATTCTTGGCAATTTGAATGGTTGACTGGTTATCGCAAAAAACCTGGAAATTTTCTCCCTTGAGTCATTCCCAGTTCTTTAAGTAATTTTACTAACCAGATACCTTCACACATTCCCAAGGCCAGTGCTCTGTATTCAACTTCTGCACTGCTTCTGGAGATCACGATTTGTTTCTTGCTTTTCCAAGTTACCAAATTACCCAGCACGAAAGAACGAAGAATAACCGCTAGTTGATCTTACATGTCGTTAGTTCACCGCCCGACTTGCATCTGTAAAGACTTTAATGATTCTATCGGTGCTCTTCTTGAACAATAATCCATGTCTGGTGTTCCCTTCAAATATCGCATAAAATCCTCTTTCTTTGCTTCGATATGTTCTTGTCTTGGGTCATCATTTGTTGACTCACAATGTTTCTTGGAAAAGCTATATCAGGTCTTGTTAGTGATAGATAAATAAGTTTACCAACCAATCTCGATATAGACCCTTATACGCCTTAGGGCTATGATCATCTTTCTTTGAATTTCAAAACTGCCTCCATGGGTGTATCTATTTGGTTTGCATCCAAGTAACCCTGTTTGAGTGAGTAAATCCGAACATACTTCCTTTGATTGATAACCAAACCCTTGTTTGACCTTGCTACCTCCATGCCTAGAAAGTATCTGAGTTTCCCTAGGTCTTTAGTCTCAAATTCTCTACTCAACTGAGAGCCTTTAATCGATTCGGCTCTCTTCTTCATCATCACCTGTTAGGATTATATCATCCACATAAACAATCAAAATAACCCTTTTATTCGATGAAGTTACCTTAGAGAACAAGGTATGATCTGCAAGAGACTGTTTGTATCCATTCTCCAGAATAACCCTTGTAAATCTGTCAAACCATGCTCTAGGAGACTGTTTTAGGCCATAAAGTGCTTTGTCAAGCTTACAAACTTGCCGTTTTTGTCCTGCACCTTCTAGCCCTGGTAGAATCTGCATATAGACCTCTTCCTCAAGGTTACCATTAAGGAAAGCATTTTTAATATCAAGGTGGTGTAATTTCCAATCACAATTTACAGCAAGGCTCAATAAAACTAACAGAATTTAGTTTGGCAACAGGAGCAAAAGTTTCCTTATAATCAATGCCATAAGTTTGTGTAAAACTCTTAGCAACCAACCTGACTTTATATCTCTGTATACCGCCATCTGAATTATACTTAATTGCGAACACCCATTTACATCCAACAGGTTTCTTACCTTGGGGAAGATCTGTGATAGTCCAAGTACCATTTTTTTCAAGTGCCTCAACTTCTTCTTCAACGGCTTTCTTCCATTCTGGAATCTGTAGAGCTTCCTCAATTGTTTTAGGAATTTGTACAACATCTAAGGATGCTGTAAAAGCTTTAAAAGAAGGCATCAAATTTCCATAAGCAGCATATCTCTGAATAGGATATTGAGTACATTGTCTTACCCCTTTTCTTTTAGCAATGGGTAAATAATCAAACTCGAGAAGATGAGGAGGAATACTAGTAGAATCATTACCTCTATTGTTTTCACAAGCAGCTGAACTAAAGTCCAATTCTTGACAAGTACTGGATTGCAGAATGGTTTCTGGAATGATTCTCCTTTTTCTGGTATAAACCTGCGGTTGTTTAGGAGGCCGAGAAGAGGATTTGGTTGAAGTTTGAGTTCCTGTAGACATAGGTTGACAAGAAGAGTGTGGTGTAGATAAAGTAATATGGGAAGAGATAGGTAAATTATTGGAGGGTGTCAAAGAAGTCTGAGGCTCAAGAGGTAATGAATCGGAAAGAGGTATTAAAGGGAAAGAAGAAAGAGGAACCTGTTTGTGAGAGGGCTGAAAGTCATCGAAATTCTCCCCCCTGAATGGGGGCCGTCGAAAAATATGGTTCCTGTTCAAAGAAATTAAGGTCCAAAGAAACAAAAAATTTACGAGTAGGTGGATGGTAACATTTGTAGCCCTTCTTTAGAGAAGAATATCCTATGAAGACACACTTGAGAGATTTAGGATCAAGTTTAGACCTAGAAGGATCTAAGTTTTTAACAAACACAATACATCCAAATACTTTTAAGGGAAGAGATGATGACAAAGGTTTAAAATTAGGGAATGAGGATAAAAGAACATCTCTAGGTGTTTGAAAGTTTAGGACTCGACTATGCATACGATTAATAAGAAAAGTAGAAGTTAACAAGGCTTCTCCCCATAGATATTTAGGAACATTGTGGGTAAACAAAAGAGCTCGGGTAACTTCCAGCAGATTCCTATTTTTTCTTTCGGCTATCCCATTTTGTTGGGGTGTATCAACACAAGAACTGATTTGCACTATTCCTTTTTTTGGAAAAAATCACCTAAAGACCTAGTAAAGAATTCCCCTCCATTATCTGATTTAAAGATTTGAATTTTAGAATGAAATTGGGTCTCGACCATGTTGTAAAATCTCTCAAAAACACTAACCACTTCGGATTTTTCTTTCAAGAGGTAAGTCCAAGTGATTCTACTATGGTCATCAATAAAGATCACAAACCATCTACTGTCAGTAATATTCTTCACTTTAGAAGGACCCCAAACATCACTGTGGATAAGAGAAAAAGGATTAGAGGGTTTGTAAGTAGAGGGTAAGTAAGATTTTCTTGTTTGTTTTGCAAGTTGACAGATATGACATTTAAAGGAAGAAGGTTTTTGATTAACAAATAATTGAGGAAAAAATTTTGCAAGATAGAAAAAATTTGGGTGGCCTAACCTAAAATGCCATAACATAACATCAGATTGTCCTAGGGAATTAAAACAAGATTTAGAAGGTGAAAGTTTAAAAATTCTTGTGCTTTGAAGAACATATAAACCATTCTGTAAGCGAGCATTGCCAATCCTCTTTTTTAAGTCCAGTGCTGTAAAAAACACTGTAACAAAGTGAACTGGAAAACACAATTTGAATCTTTGCATAGCTTGCGAATCGATAACAAATTACTCTTGGACTAGGTACAAAGAGCACATCTCGAAGGACTAAGTCATCGGTAAGAAAAAGCAGAACTATCGCCTTTGGTGAGGATAACGAACCATCGGCTAATTTGATAGAATTACGAGAGGAGGAATTTCTAAATTGAAAAAACAATTCCCTGTTACCCAGTCATGTGGTCAAGCACACGAGTCCACAATCCATTACGATTTATTCGTAGTAGAAAGAAGTGCGAGTGGAAAAAAAATTGGTGCGTGAATCATCATTGTCTGCGAAAGCGATTTCTGCGGTGCTCCCAGTACATCTGTCGAGCGATTCTTTGCATTTGTACCATCTATTTTTTGGTGAAGCCTCTAGATGAAGTCGGATTATCCATTGAAGAGGGAAAGAAAAAAAATTGCGATAGGATCGAATTAGACTGATACCATGAAGATAAACAGAATTCTGTTTAGTTTATTCGAATAATGAGTAAGAATTTCTCTCACTTTGATTTACATACACTACATCCTTTTATAGAAAAGGACTTTGATTTACAATAGAAGTCATACTGGCTATTGATTAGGAGTCCTACTAACTATTAACTTCTAACTCTAGGTTTCGGTACAAGGCTTAAATAATAACTCTAACAGTACAATTTAATTACAATAATACTCCTAATAAACCGACTAAACCTACAGGTAGGGTGTCAATATAAGATGCACATTCCTAAAAATTGACGCATGAAGATAGTTATATTAAAAAGAAGTTAGTTATCTCATCTTACCAGGCTTTCCACCGGAAAGTATGTTGCTCTCTGTAGGTTCAATGCCAATAACCTGAATCATCAAAAGTCATAAACTAAGAGTCAACCATTCAGTTGCAACTTGCAAAATAAGGCAAGGCCCTTCTTGAAAATAAAAAATAAAAAGAATTCCTTAAAGAAAATCGATAGTTTTAGTAGATAATAAAAAAAATGGTTTTCTTTTATCATAAATTTTCTTAAAGAATTCTCCAAAATCAATGTGATAATGTTCAGAAATCAGAAGGGCATGTGATATAAATGCCATTCAGGGTCTGTTAAAAGTGGATGATCACCTTTATGTTGGGATTCTTTTCTTTAAGGTATCGACCAACTCCAGATATAGTTCCACCAGTTCCAATCCCTCCAACAAAAATATCCACTTTGCCTCTGGTGTCTTCCCAAATCTCTGGGCCAGTTGTTTCATAGTGAATCTGCAAAAGGAAATATGAATTTTTACCTAAGGCCATAAAACTCAGCAAGGTACGAACAAGGAGTTGTAAATACAGACTTTGGGATTTGCTGGATTATCAAACTGTTGAAGCATGTAGGCATTGGGTGTGCCTTTCACAATCTCTTCAGCTTTCTGAACAGCCCCCTTCATGCCTTTTGCTGGATCAGTTAAAATAAGTTCAGCTCCAAATGCTTTCAAAAGAACTCTTCTTTCCAAACTCATTGATGATGGCATTGTCAAGATAAGTTTATATCCTTTTGAGGCAGCAATGAATGCAAGGCCAATGCCTGTGTTTCCACTTGTAGGTTCCACAAGAATACTCTAAGGTGTTAAAGAGTAAATGGTGAACATCAGCACGTAAGTACCAAAATTTATTAAAAAACATGTAACAGGTAACGATCACACGAGTTTAACAGTAGTAGAGACTAAGAAATGATCTAGAAAGGACCTTTTTAAATTTAAATCATGATCTCCAAAATGTAAGTACATAAATAATAAAAGATAAAAAGAATTATATCATATTTTTCCATTATTGGGGCACAAGCTCTATTTCATCAGCGGGCAACATAGAGAGCTAGGAAAGCCATTAGCAACAAAATATAACAGGATTTTGACACAAGAACTTCTAATTAAAAACCAAAATAAGATGCAAGGCTGGGTCATGAATCCATGCAGGAGCAAACAAGTCAAACGAAAAAATGGCTAGTAACTGGTGTGATCATATACTAAAATACAGGCATCTATAAGGGGCCACACATCACTCGGACCTTATGTTATGAAGGTAGGCCTCTCTTTCTGCAACAGGACAGCGTAAATCATTGGTTGTGATATTAGATGTGAAAATCTGAATGCTTCACGGTGTATATTTAAAGCCACTTAGGCATAATTGACGAGCTCAAGATTGCTGAAATAGCAGAGTCTATTTATCTAACAGTGGGAGCCAACGCCTAAAATAGAACTCCCACTTGCCTTTTCAAAAGACTATCCAAGAATGCCAAATTTAAGACAAAGTATTGAAAATGATGCAAGAAAGCAAATTTTGACTATAAATTTGTTGTTGTACATACACCACACATGGACAGAAGTCCCATCTACCTCCCATTACCTTTCCAGCTGTTATAAGTCCTTTTTGCTCAGCATCAGAAATCATACTGTACCCTATCCTGAAACCCATTTAAAATATGCTGTTAATTGTTTGGTCTTCCTTATATTAAAGGTTTAATGACAGAACAGATAGAATCAAGCCTCATCCAAGAGATTCTGGAATTTAAATAAGGATAAATGAATGAACTTTGCTTGATAAGAACTTAAACATCCATGAACATATAAGACTGCCTGGTTTAACTCCCCTTAAAAGATATCCTTATCAAAACTTAAGCAGAGGGTACAGCAAAGTTTTAGCTATTAGCGAACAACGATTTTCTCAAAATATATCCTTAAAAGATATCCATGAAGATATAAGACTGCCTGATTTAACAACCATTTTCTCCTATATGTCAAGGTATCGCCTTTTAACTATTAGCGAACAACGAGCTTGCTAACTAATGCATACAAGCTACATGATGCTTATGAAAAGTTTTAGCTACCTGTCTTTCACACTGCAACATGGCTCCATAATCTCAAGCTTGGCTGCAACATTTGCGACAGAGCCTTTCACAATATTGTTCAAGTACACCATTGGTGTTTTTCCAATAAGCTGTGTTACAAAACAACCAATAGAACTAAATAAATAACGCAGCTAAACAAAAATTGAAAGGTGCATTGATTAATAAATTTATACAAGTTCGGTTCTTTCTCCATTGAGATAGCATATGCTAGGAGCAGGGGCAGATGGTGAATAGAGTCAGAGGGGGCCTTGGCACCCCAAAGTTTTGGAAAAATTGTACTATACTCTTGAAATATTTTTGAAATTTTAATTAGGTCCCTCAAAATTTATAAGAATTCTTATAAAGTTCTAAAAAAAAATTTAATAAGACACATTTTAAAAAATAAAGTTTCTCAAGTCCCTCAAAATTTTTGAAAATTTTGGTTAGACCTCTAAAATTTTAAAAATGTTAATTGGACCCCTCAAACTATACGGTCAAGATCCACCGCTGCCTAGGAGCAAAATAGTAAAGAGTTTCATATAGAAAAACCAGACTCAGACACTGTACTTTTATAAATGGAATCATTTCTAAACATAATTCGAGAAATAATCTTTCCGGGAGCTGAACAAATAGTCTTGACTCTTGACTCACTCAAATATACGACATCCTGATGAAAGGAACGAAGAAATTCAAATGATATAATCTTAATACTAATCTAAAGTCTTTCAATTTTTTTTGTGGTTCTTTCTTCAATAATTATCACAGCCTTGACAAAATTTAATCCACAAAACATACCAAACAACCATGTAGTAGCACCAAAATTAAGAACCCAGAAAGCAGAACTTGAAAATTTCCAAAAAAACAATCCGCCCCACTTCATAAATCTATGCAAACAAAACACTGAAAGCCAAATTCTCCGAAAAAAAGCAACCCATTTCTCAATCCCGATCAAATTCAATAAACAAGCATAAAACAAAGCATTGAAATGAGACCTGAGTAACGTCATCAGCAATGTTAAGCCCTTCGATCTCGGAGTCGGGCTTAACCGAAACAGCTTTACACACAACAGAGAAACCAGAAGACGATCCTTTCCCACACTTCAGCTTCCTGAATCTCAGAGATGCAGCTGCAGTGTTAGTGGTGGATCCAAATAAACCAAGCTTCTTGGAGTTGCAGTATTGAGAAGTCAAGGGATTGAAGAAGATAGAGGAAGAAGAAGCTGCAGCCATGTTTTCTTTCCTCTTTTTGGTTCTTTTCCTAAACCCCGCAGATATTTATGCTTTGATTCGTTGTGTTGCGTCCTTTGCCTTTGTACCTCACTATTACGCATGTTATCGAATAATATATATGACCTAAATTTGTCAATAAATCTAATTTGGTATCTAATTTTTTCTAATTAAATATTTAAATTTAATTTATTGGTTTAAATTGGGAAATTAATTTTATTTTTGAAATAAGGGATAATTTTATCCATGTGGTAATCTCAAATAATCAATGTTGTCCCTCTTTCTTAAATGCGTCAATTTAACCTTCGTAGTCTTTCACAATCAGCAATGTTGCCCATCATTTTTAGTTTTATCAATTTAACTCTTTAACTCCTGAATTGTATCAAGTTTGACCTTTTATTGTCTTTGACATAAAAATTCATTGAATTTTGTGCATGTGGTCGTTATTAGCTTCCATATTAGTTGTTATCGCTAATTGTCCTGTCATGTCGATGGTATCGGGTCAGTTTTAATAACATTATAGTACGAATAAAAAGATTTATAATTATTTATTTATTTTTAAAATTACAAGATTTTTTAAATTCACGTAAACTATAATGTTACATCATCAAAATTGACGCATCATCATCTTATTGAAAGACATTAATTTATAAAAAAATGACATATGGACATGCTAAATCAGACGTTAATTATTTAACAATAAAGTGTCTAATAGGGCAAAGGACGATTGGTGATAACATTTCTATTATTCAACAACGATCAAAGGGGTGAGATTGATGCAATTCGAGAGTTTGAGAGCTAAATTGATGAAATTAAAAAGGATGTACAACATTTTTAATTTTAGAAGACAATTGAAAATGAATGGCAGCATGATTTGAGATTATTATAGGGGCAAAGTTATCCTTAAGCCTTTATTTTTTATCCTAATTCACATTTATGGCAAACGATTTATTTGAACCATTAAGTCAATTTTAAATATCGATTTGAATCAAAAAAATCATGTTCACATATTAATTGGATCAAAAAAATAAAATGTCAAATTAAACCTTAAAAATGTGGCAACCAAAATCTACATTAAAATCAAATTTAGATACCAAAATATATATTGGGTTATATTTTGATACACATTCTATGTAAAAAAAAAATTACACAACCCTTCTATAAAATTTAAAACATAAATCACAAACTCTAGCACCCTAAAGTCTAAACCATAAACTCTAAATTATAACCATAAACCTTAATTCTACACCCTAAAACCTAAGATAAAACCCTAAACCCTAAAAGTGAAAGGCTTGTTTATACAAGCTTGTGTATCGAAGCATTTTCCATATATATTTACCTATATAAAAACAACTAAATGTGATCCAAATATACATATATACTGGAGCAAGAAAATGAGATATTTTTACTCAAACAACTTTTTTATTTGCAAGTATGTATGATTTTTTGATTAAATAGAGAGTTATTATATTCTTTTGTCGGGATTCAAACTCATACAAGATGAGACAAGATGAGCATCCTTAGCTACTAAACCAATTAGTGGATCTTAGCATGTGTGATTTTATTGAAATGAATCACACATACATTGAAAATTTATGAATTTGATTTGTTATTGTTTACTTGAATTTAAATAAATTGAATTATTGATGTGGTCAAATTTGAATATTTTAATCTAAAATTTAATTTTAGTAATACAAATTTAGTTAATATTAATTATTTCTAATTTCAAAGTAAGCAATTGAGCTAGGAATAAATTTATTTTTAATTGAGAGACATAGTAATACCTATTTTCACAAAAAAAAAAGCAATTGAGCTAGGAATAAATTCATTTTTATTGAACAAACGTTTTAATTGTTTCGAGTCAAATTCGAATTTTAAAATGAAAATTATAAAGTTTAAATTCAATTTTAAACTTCGATTTTTATAAGAGAAAGTAGAAGGATTGCTCAATATCAAACTTGAAAACTTAATGCCCAACTAAATTTTTATTTTAAAGGATTTTTTAGGCATAAAGTCAAAAAATGTCCTTAACGTTTGACTGAATTGTTATTTTGGCACACATTTTATTTGAACCAATTTAACTTTAACATTTTATTTTGGGTCAAAATAACCCCAATGCGGATGAAAGATGTTAGTCAACTGACGATAAACAACTTGAAATGACTTGACATAATGACGAGTTAAAAGAAAAAAATATTTTATACAATTTTATAAAAATATTTTTTGACTGATATGTCATTTTGTAAAGTCAATATATTTATATGTACTATAAAATGACACTGTGGATCCCCTATGAATCCTACGGTTCTTGTTTCTTCGTCTAGTGCTTTTCTGTGGATCCCTTCTGTTCTTTGTCTGCTGGTGGTGTCCCCTTTGTTGTTATTTGCTGGGGCTTTTCGGTCGTGTTGGGACTATCATCCTGTTGTTTGTTTTCCGTTTCCTGTTGTTGCTATGTCCTGTTCTCATGGTTTTTCCAGGTTTCCTTAGTATGCGGGTTGTTTCTTTAAGTTTTGATGGAAACAATAAAATATTTGGCAAATAAAATATACCTGAACATAGTGAGAGATTTTTTTTTTTAATTTAGTTTCACTCTAAAGAAAAAGAAATTTTTTGATTTTTCTAAATGGTGATTTTTTCTCTCGAGAACGAGGGAGAAGAGAGATGCATTGAAGGTCTAGGCCTAATTTCTTTTCTATGTTGGCAGATTTGGAAATCATAAAATAGAATTTTCTTCTTTGATTTAAGAAAAATTTGATTGAGACGTGAAAGTGTGCCGAAATAACTTATATTAAATTTTTTTATGCTTCATCGATCGAGGGCCCCTTGGCCGCTCATTACTCTCCTAATGCGGGTTGGAATCCTCCTCCACAAGGTTGGATTAAAGTTAGCTATGATCGGGGACGGAGATAGATTAAATATTAGGAGAAGTAAATGTTTATTAAAATTTTAAATTAAAAGTTAGAATTGACAAAAATTTTATTTTATTATTATTTAAACCGAAAGAGGCTTCAAATACAATTATACTAAGTTCTTCTAATGCTAAACATGGCTCCACCCCTAACTATGATGCATCTTTCGTTTTATCACCTTACTCTTCTGGTACTGTTGTTATCTTTTGTAACCACAAATGTTGCTTAATCGGAGGTATTTTTCCCTCTTACTTTTCAAGTTCGGCTAGTCTAAGAGCTTTTCCTAAATCTATCTAACGATGAACTTAAAAATAAATTAAGCTCCTGAACGTTTATGCATACAAAAAAATTAAGACCATAAAATAAAAATCCATCTATTTGACCAGCGCTAACTGTTAAATCTAACAATTTTTTGAATCAGTTGGTACAAACGTGTCGTGTTACAAGTTGTCATTTAAAATTTTAAAATTTTTTAGTTTAATTCTAAAAATTACAAAAAAATAATTTTATAAAAAATCTGTAAATGTCACATGACAGAATTATAGTGTGTCGTGTACAGTTCTGTCATGTGGCAATAATATCTTAAAGAATAAATTATCAAAAATTAATAATTAAAATTAATCAAATATTTAACTGACTCAGTTTATTAGTTCGGAAAAATAATTGAATGAAAAAAATATACATAAACTTAACTAATTTCTTTTCGAAAATTCAATTACTTTAATGTAACACCCATTTTTCCGTACTGAATACGAGTCAGAGATGTCACATTACTAATGCCTTATCTTGTTTTGCCCATATACGTTTCATCATCAAAAACTGATTAATTCTCTATCGTTTAGTTTAATTTCATGCATCATACTCTACTAGCAGATAAATAATTACATGCCCACTAGAAATTATCATAAGATAGAATATCTTACTGATGTTTTGCAGATTGAAGCTTGATCAGCAAGCTGGACTCCTCTTCAAATACTCCACCTTAACCTACATGTGAATCAAACACACGCTAAATATGAAACTTAGTGAGGCATAAGATGAGAACATATAATACACGATCTAATGCATGATAATTTATAAAACATGATAGTCATTAAATTACATATTCGGTAATACAGGAATTTTTGTACTGTAAGTCATGTAACTATACTGTAATAATTATGTACTGTAAAGTCATGTACTTGTACTGTGAAATAATTTAACTGTACCGAAAAAATTATGTACCTGTATTGTGAAGTCATATATCTGTACTGTATCATTATACAGTTATCACCTGAAATCATATAACCCAAGGTAAATATTAAGAGACGAGTAAACGAGTCGTGTACTCCTAGAGTACTAGCCACCCCCTCAGGGATGAGGCAACTGTAACGAGCTCGTAGCAACCTTTAGGTGTAAACTGTAGACACAATTAAGTGTTGGGCTATAGACATTCGTAGATGCCGAACTGTAGACACAATTAAGTGTCGAGCTATAGACATCCGTGGATGCCGAACTGTAGACACACGAGGTGTCAGACACGTAAAGTGTCAAACTGTAGATACGTCAAGTATCGGCTATAGACGCATAAAGTGTTAGCGCAGCTACTAGACTCTTATGGTATACCACAATACTGTCATTATTAATATTATATTACCAAGGGCAACTTTAAAACAATTCCTACAAAATGGCAAGCAACCCAAATACCATATATATATATATATCATGTAAAACATGTCATGTTAGAGCATTTCATACTCCAATATGTTCTACAACTTTCATGGTATACATGCTATTTGAAAATTGTATGAAATAAATCATTATCTGTATATCATGCTATAAAACATGTGTGATCATAAAAGATACCACAATTTTTTTATTCAGCAAAATAAAGTTTCATACCAAAAACATGTCATGCACTCACCCGAGCCATTTATTAGCTTGCCTCACTAAGCTCTATTCGATCATTTCTTTCATCATACCTTGAACCCTTCTTTGATTCGGACTTGACTTCATTAATCACATGAATGTAAACAACAAATTGTTAGATTCAAATCTAACAATTTATCAAACATGCTATCAAATCTAATCATTCGAATATACAAAATTTCCAAAATGTCCTTTCTTCCTTGAATTGTTCGAAAACTCATTATGGTCCTTAGTGACCAATTTGAACTTCCATTAGCCCCTTTCAAGCTTACTAATTAACCTTAGATACAAAATATATCAATTCTCATTTTCTGGCAGATTGCACTACATTCAAAAAAATATTTATATAAAATAATTTACAACTCGGAATTCAACTCCGTTTGTTCTGAAAGAAACTAGATTCAATAAGCTTTTCAACCATATAAATTAATGGCCCAAATTCAACTCGTACGATATATGACAAATTTTCAAAGTCAATTTCCAGTGCTGATTTCGGAACAGACTGCCATACTGTTTTCTGACCTTTTACCACTTAAAAATTCATATCTTTTTACTCGGAACTCGAAATCAGTTTTTGTTTGTTGGAAACAAAACTAGAAGAACAAATATTTGCATCGGTATAAAATTCACCATCTAGCCATTTTTGTAGAATTTATGGTAAATTTTCAAACTTACTGCCATAATCCAGTTTTCTACACGGCTTCCATAAATAAACTTCAAATTTTTATACTAACTTAACTTCTCTTCTTTTCCTCTTTTTCTTTATCAATCCAAAACAGTCCCTCACATTCCAAATATGTTCATTTTGGTCCTAAAATACCAAAATAATCAAATTTGACCATAATCTCATCAATTATAATGCTAGAATAAATTTCACAACAATTTCCTTATATTTTCAATTCTAACCGAATTGATCACTTGGAATAACAAAGAGAATTTAATCATTCTAACATCAAAATAAGACTTATAACTTCACCATTCATTCATTTTCATCCTTAATTCAATTTCCTAACCAAATTCCCAAAACTTAGGGTTAGGGTTTATGTTTTTGAACATAAAATAAATTCCAAGTCAAGCTTGTTTTCATGTCTACAACATCAAATTTACACAAATCCATCCTTAATCCTAACATGTTTCATGAAATTCCAACTTCTCTCTCTTCAAGAACATGAGTTATTCTTCATGTTACCATGCAATATTACTACCAAAATGTAAAGAATCGAGCATAGAACAATTTATTCTAAACGAACATACCTTGATTCTAACTTAATCCTTCCAAATCAAACTTGAAAATTTGAGTTTTCTTCTTTCTCTCCTTTTTCTAATGAACAATTTTTTGTTCAATTTTTATCTTAATAATATCTTACTTTTATCTAATTTGACCACTTGTCCATATTAAAATGAATATTAAATTCATTTTAATCGAATGTACTAATTTGCCCTCCAACCAAGCTCACATTTACAAGTCTTCTTTAAAATTGTCACTCCATTAAATTTGAACCAATTTGGTTCCTTCACAACCGGCCACTTCCAAAGAAAATCATAAAATTTGTATTCGATCCAATTATCCGATAATCACCTAATACGATCTTCCATTGATCGAACTATTGAATCTAATCCAAAAATCTCAGATTTTCTCAATTCCATAAATATCATTTTATGATTTTCCATGGCTTATGGAACAGTCTCTGAAATTGAAATTTCGATTCGATCTGATTTCCCGATATTCATTAAATACTTCTATTGCGATTTTACCTTTACCGAGCTATCGGTTTTATTCCAAAAATTCCATATTTCTATATTCGAGAAATAAACACTATCATCCTATAAAACTTCCTTTTCCAAGGACTTAGACTGAATTTTCCTAACTCAGTCTATTATTCCGATAATTATCGAAAATCTTCATAGAATAAATTTTCTCCTTGAAATCCTTTATCGATAATCCATACGAATTTTCTTTACTCTTACTGAGTCCAAAATATCGACCAGAAACACTTTTATGAGACATTCCTGAAGGTCATCCATCCTTGTAGTTCTCTGGCTCGAGCACGCTTAACAATTTAATTCGATCCAAATTTGGTACCTTCTACTGTATCTTAATTCTTAAAACTGATATCAAGGTACTTATTTCGATCTGATTCACTCTTATACTGAATAAAGTTACTTATTGAAAAATTTATACTTTAGTCCCCAAACTTTTCCAAAGTTTATACTTTAACCCTAAAACTTTTAAAATTTACATTTTGGTCACAAGCCAAAATTTGGGATATTATATTTAAGCAGTCATAAACTTATGTATACAGCCAAGAGGAAACATGAATAACGACGTGCAAATGAAAGATATTGTTTTATTTGATTGAATCTGCCAAACATTGGACCATCATATCCAATTGCTAGTCTTACCTTAAACAACCAATGGCCATTATTGTTTTGCAGATAAATATATATATATATTTTGATATTTGAATTTGATTATAAAATTTAATTTAATATAAAGTAAATTATAACGGAGGTCACTCAATTATTGATAAGGTTAATTTTAAGTTACCCAATTATTAAAGGTTACATTTAAATCACTCAATTATGGGTAAGGTTATATTTTGGTCACCCTTCACATTTAAATATATATTCATTAATTAATTTAATACACAAATTGGGTCACTCAATTATGGTAAGGTTATATTTTGGTCACCCTATTATTAAAGGTTACATCTAGGTCACTCAATTATGGGTAAGGTTACATTTGAGTACCCTTCATATTCAAAAAATATATTAACCTTACCCATAATTGAGTGACCCAAATGTAACATTTAATAATTAGGTGACCCAAATGTAACCTTACCCATAATTGAGTGACCCAAATGTAACTTTTAATAATTGAGTGACCCAAATATAACATTACCCATAATTGAGTGACCCAAATGTAACCTTACCCATAATTGAGTGACCCAAATGTAACCTTACCCATAATTGAGTGACCCAAATGTAACCTTACCCATAATTGAGTGACCCAAATGTAACCTTACCCATAATTGAGTGACCCAAATGTAACCTTACCCATAATTGAGTGACCCAAATGTAACCTTACCCATAATTGAGTGACCCAAATGTAACCTTACCCATAATTGAGTGACCCAAATGTAACCTTACCCATAATTGAGTGACCCAAATGTAACCTTACCCATAATTGAGTGACCCAAATGTAACCTTACCCATAATTGAGTGACCCAAATGTAACCTTACCCATAATTGAGTGACCCAAATGTAACATTTAATAATTAGGTGACCCAAATGTAACCTTACCCATAATTGAGTGACCCAAATGTAACATTTAATAATTAGGTGACCCAAATGTAACCTTACCCATAATTGAGTAACCTTACCCATTATTAAGTGACCAAAATGTAACATTTAATAATTGGGTGACCCAAATGTAACTTTTAATAATTGTATGACCCATATGTAATCTTACCCATAATTAAGTGACTCAAATGATTGCGTGACTCAAATGTAACCTTTTATAATTAGGTGACCCAAATGTAACCTTACCCATAATTGCGACCTATGTAATCTTGTCCACAAATTGAGTGACCCAAATGTAACATTTGTCCATAACTGAGTGACAAATGTAACCTTTTAATAATTAGGTGACCACCCAAATGTAACTTTTAATAATTGAGTGACCCAAATGTAACCTTACCCATAATTGAGTGACCCAAATGTAACCTTACCCATAATTGAGTGACCCAAATGTAACCTTACCCATAATTGAGTGACCCAAATGTAACCTTACCCATAATTGAGTGACCCAAATGTAACTTTTAATAATTGAGTGACCCAAATGTAACATTTAATAATTAGGTGACCCAAATGTAACCTTACCCATAATTGAGTGACCCAAATGTAACCTTACCCATAATTGAGTGACCCAAATGTAACATTTAATAATTAG